>VVHJ01046371.1:0-17197 GCA_015107715.1 Tylochromis polylepis
ATACTATCTAAAATAGAAAGACAATGATTATTAAAAAGATCTGTTCATAAATCAACATCGTTAGAGACAGGCAACACCAAATTAAAAACATCAGAAAATTTAGCAGCAGTAGAGGAATTTAAAATGTGAGAATCAACTAGATGTCAAGCAGGAGAGAGGGACAGATGGAAAGACAAGTTAAATATAATACAATAATGGTCCGAAATAAAAATGTCCTCAGAACTAATAAAGTCAATGGTTAAGCCTAAAGAAAAAACGAGGTCCAGTGTGTGTCCTTTGGTATGTGTGGGGCCAGACACATGCCGTGTAAAATAAAGAGTCCATGACACTAAGAAAACCTCTGGCAAAGAGGTCCGAGTCATCATCAATGTGTATGTTAAAATCCCCAATTATAACTAGTCTGGACAGCTTCAGGGTGGAAGATAAAAAGTCACTGAACTCCTTCAAGAACTGACCATTTGGGCCAGGTGGACGATACACTACAGCACAGTAACACGGATCTTTATTTCCAATTTTAACCAACTGTAGTTCAAACGATGATTGTTTTCCTTTCTGCACCACCCACACAGCTGGGCTTGCTCAGGTTGAAGGGTGCTACAGTGATAGTTATGTGAGGCCTTTGAACTAGATCAACAAATAATTATAAAGTGTTTATGCCACCTAACAGGTGCAAACAAAGTCCTGAAGTGATCAAGGCCTGAACAGACTGTGACTATTTTTTGACATGAAGTCTAAAATTGCTGCTCTGAGTATTCGAATCGGGCTGTGCCATGTGGTCTGCCGGACTGCAGACAGACTTCCTTCTTGAACTTGATCTACAGGAATCCACAGATGCCTCATATCTGGAAAACGCCCTTATGTTGACCCATGCAGCTCCAACTTCAGTGGTGCAGAAGTGTCCGAGCTACAGATAAGAAACCTGGTGAGAAGATTCAGACAACTGTCTCCAATCAGTGCTCCACATTGCAAAAATATTTATGATTCTAGAAGAAGATGTAGGCCATAAGAAAAGGTAGAAACACTTGAGTGCCCTGGCTCATCTTTGCCGTGCCACTAAATAAAGTGATGCAGACAGTGAACTATATGGGCTATTATACTTTACACACTGTAGTATAGTGATAAGCACAACATGACTTTATATCCCGTGCTAATCTTTCTTTCTTGATTTCATTCAATCTGTTTACATGTAAGGCAGTTTGAGTGTTATAGATACTGTACAGCAAAATAACCCATGTTTTATAAAACAAAACATAATCGATAAGGTCAATATAGGCATACATGAATACTTACAGTGCTTAATAAACTATCAGGCCACCACCCAGTGTTATGTTTATGCCACAATTACCCTAAATTAACAGTACTGAAAATATCAAACTCATTTTTTATGTTTCTGTAACGGCTGAGCCACCAGTTGGTCAAAGCTTGTCAATCAAAAATGATATTTTTAATTCTAAAAATGTTACCTTTTAATTTTTACATTTACTTTTACAAAAAAGCAGAAAAAATAGCAAAGCACATTATTATTATTATTTATTTACTGGCATTGCTGAACAGAAAAAAAAAATCGTTTTATTGGCTGAATATTGTGCTTGATTCAGCACTAACTTCTAAGAGAAGTTGTTAGTATGCCGGCTCAAATTGGGGTATAAAAACGTGAATTTAGTTTATTTGCCCAATAAATACAATTTTAAAAACAATATAACTTTTAGTTTTAACCAAATATCTAAAATGCTTATGTTTTATTGTTTTTATGGCAGTACATTTGATAAGAGCTGTATATAAACACATACATAAAGAAATGCATAGATAAAAAGTGACTACATACATACATTTTGTGCTTTTCATGCCAAAAATTTGATTCTAGGGCTTTCTGTCAGAATGTTTTTGTTTCTTTAATATGTTTTCTATTTATTTTATTATTTTATTTCTCTCGAATATTTGTTTAGATTAAGATAAAACATTTGGGTCTAACGAGATCTTTATTATTATTATTATTATTATTATTATTATTATTATTATTATTATTGAGTTTCTGGCTTTTTAAATTTAAATTTTGAATGATGACATAAAAAAGAAGCGGACGATGCTCCGCCCGTGACGTCGGTGCCGCTCCGCTTGACGTTAAACTGCTGCGCCGCGGTGTCGGCTTCAAACCAAACATGGCTTCCAGACTAGAAATTAATTTCATCAGGTTATTGTCTCGTTGTGAGTCTTTGGCGTCGGAAAAACGGGGAGAGACGGAGTGGAGGCTTGAAAAGGTAACCCGGCACGGCTCGGAGCGGCTGTAACGATTATTATGTCATGATGACGTTAGCCTGACTGTTGTTGTTGTGAGCCGCTGTTAGCCACGTCGTCACGCAAACCGCTTTCTGTTTGGTCTCGGGAGGCACATTTAAACTGTGTTCACCTCTCGCACACAGGTTAAATCATAGCTGAGATGTCACTGTAACAACACACAGCGAGTCTGCGCAGTCTGGTACAGCAGATTTGCTGTATTGTAGTGTTTAAGCTCGTTTCTGAAGCTTTACTTTGACCTATGTTCCTTACAGAAGATCCTCCATATGTTCATATTTTTAACAGTGACTGTAATTTCTAGCATTAAAAACCGATCGGCTGCGAATCGGCTACAACCCGTGTTTTCCTCAAGTCGTCCAACCCCTGCTGACTCATATAAAGTTAACCTAGCCAGCGCGCTGCAAGTGGAGCTGCAGACTCAGGTCATGTGCACCAGCGGTGTGTGATGCAGCCTCTAAATTACATCGCGATATTTCAGAGAAATATTTGCTGGCTGGCTGAATATTTATTATGATATGGAAAAATAGTGCGCAACATTTTGGGCGAAGGACATCCATCCACCCATCCTTCCGTCTTTTCCAGTGAGCTGGTGATCTTAAAGTGTGACTCTTATCAAGGTGCCTGCAGCAGCAGCAGCAGTGTTGTAGTGCAGTAGTAGTGACACAGCAAAAGTCAAATGTAGGCACAAAAGTACTCTAGGTAGCCCCAGAAAGTTGTTTCTGTTCATTTAGGCATTTTGTTTTCAGTGGGAGAACCATTTCATCACTCACCTCTGTGACTTCCTCATTCTCGGCTCACTGCAGGTTTTCCCAGCCTTATAAACATTTGCATATCGACTAAAACTAGCACCACTGACTGACACTGGCCAAGTTTCATGATCTTTAATATACTACTGTCATAATCCTTGATCAGTGGCCATGACAGCCATTCACAGAGAGTTCACAGGGGAGTGGCAGCAATGAGAACATTGTAAGATGGCGAAAGACGTACTCTTAGGCCCCCTCCTCGGTTCAGAGATGGTCTTTCCCTTTTCACATAGATGGGCTCCTTGACTCCTCATTCAAACGCACGGTCCTTACTGTCCAGCATGTGCACATCCTCATTAATGGAAAAAGTGGCAGCTGGCCTGTAGGTGTAAATAGACTGCAGTGTCCTGGCCTGATTAGGTCGCTCTTTCTGTGTTATTGTTAGCCAGAGGTTTTTTGGTTTCCCCAATGTACAAACGACAGCAATCCTCCTGGCACTTAGCAATGAACACTGTATCACTCTGCCGGTGTCTGAGGACCTGATCCTTGGGGTTTTTGGCATAGCATGTACTGAAATACTGTGTGTCGTGTTTTCCCTGGATATTTTAAGTGTAACTGATTAATACTTTAGTTTTTGTTAAAATAAAGTAACTTAAATTTGTGCAGATCCTTAAGAATTACAATCCATCAATGCTCTTCTGCTTATCCAGTTCAGGGTTGTTTGGGTTGGCCTATCCTATCCTAACTGTCAAAGGGTGAGAGGGAGAGTACACCCTGGTCAGGTGAGGTGTGTCACAGGGCTAACACGGAGAGACAGATAACCACTCACACCCATACTGTTGATCTGTGGAACCAGAACCCCCAGTACCGGAAGTCTGGACTGACTCTCTGTCTAACTAATCCTGATCTCTGAGTCTTAACCAGTAGGCAGCAGAGATCTTCGATAGAGCCGATGGGTGAGTGGACTTGTCTTTGTGCTCCACACAGAAAGGCCCCACACTGGCTTTGAACCCAAGACCTCCTTGTTGTGACACAGCAGTGCTAACCACTGCCCCACCCAGAATAAACTTTAAACATTTATAACCAGCTGCTTAAACTCCAGCTTTTCCACCATGGACCCACATCAGTAATTGTCATCCACTGTTTGCTCTTCCCGTCATAGCGAGTGCTCCAGCGACACCCGGTGGTCATCCGTGTATTTTTAGGTCACACATCCCCAGCTCCTAGCGTCTCCTCCTTATTTTCAATTAATTACGCGGCTCTGTGTCCGGGCTTGTGTTGTCTTGTGTGCTTGGTAACATAAATGCATAGAGTTGCTAAATGATTGATGTCATGATATGACACTTTTATAACGTAAAGATTTATACCGCCGTTTTCATGGACGGTGTGATTATGGTTGTTCAGAGTGATGGGAAATTACTTACTTGCTTACTTTTGTTACTAAAACTTTGACCACCAGGGGGCAGAACTACTAACGGGTGTGTTGCTCTGTAACTTTTAATATTTCTTTTCAGTTACCGCTATTTCCTCAGGAGATTTTGTCTTTTGTCAAGCCGTTATTTAAAATACAGACATGCCTGTTTTTTAAACAAAGGTTACGGTGTCACACTGCCCCCTGTTATGGTACAAAGTGGTATTACAAGAAAGTACAGTTTTTATCTTTGACACAGCATGGACATGCTTGGGTGAAAGTCAGAGCAGTTTCCTGTTTAAATTCCGTTGAAAGCTTAAGTTTAGTTTGGGAGGTTTGAATGTTTTTTTTTAAACACAAGAATTAACAATAAGCAGCTTTAAAGGAACGGTAGCTGATTTATCTGCTCCCAGAAATGTGTGACCTGTAGTTTTAACCCACACGAGTAACAACAGGCATCGCCAGGCCACTTGGGACTGAAAAAAAAATCAAGACTGCCTCTTCTCAGTGACCTCATGTCACAGTGTATCGAGCGGCTCCCTACAGCTGAGCAATGTGCATTTCCAGTGAAGACCCTTTAATCTGTACCAGCAGGATAAAACCTGCTTGATTTGTACTTTTTAAAGTAAATGAAAGATCAGAGTACCTAAAGTAATAACAATCAGTACGAGCCCGACAGTTGTCAAACACTTTCATTTTGAATTGGTTGAAATGGTTTCCTTCCTCCTTATTACATTTAGCATTAGACCAAAAAATGTACACTTGGTCTGATGTGGTGAGAGATGTGTCGTCTACTGCTGTTTTCTTTCTCTCGGTGAACCTACATGCTGTTACAGCAGACATGCAGCTGAACAAAAAAAGTTAAGACAATTCACTAATTGTTATATCACAAAATCAACAATATGACTCAACCCCCATCAATGCAAGCATGGATATAAACTGCAACTTGACTGGTTGGTGGAGATCAGCAACCACTGGGTGTTGGTTGTAGTTTGAAATACGGTGCATTTACATATTTAGTCATGACTTATTTTCTAACACAGCTGCAAATTGAAGATGTATTTCCAGCCTGGTGTTAGTGTAACTTCAAAGATGCTTTGCTACAAGCAGGAACTCTTAAAGATATATTTCAGGATCCTCCACTTGATGCTGTTTACTGGCAACGAGTCATTTGCTTTCCTCAGGAACTCTCTCTGCAAGGTCACAGCTGTTTTGCATCTTAGCCTTTCCGCATTATCTCTGTGTGTGTCAGTGAAGACTACATTAGTGTTCACCTGCAGCAGTGTTTTAGCTGTGGGCTCTCATCGGCCACAGTCATCCTGAGCTGGTCTCAGCTGCCCGTGGCTTCTGTGTCCTGTTTGGGTTTGTGACCCACCCTCTCTAAGAAACTGTGCACTGAAAAGTCACTCCTGCCCACTTTTCCATCCTCTGACAAGAATCTCATCAGTTAAACTCTCTTATTTGGCCCAATGTAGTCCATTATATGGATTTTTGTGTGTGTGTGTATTAACACTTGTTACTTTGAAATAAAGATTTGATTGATGAGATAAATGAGAGCATGTGAGCGGCATCACTGTTTCTGTTTGGTCTCCTCCAGTATGTGGGCGCCCTGGAAGAGATGCTGGTGGCTCTGAGGAAAAGCCCGAGGTAACACCACCCTTCAGATTTATGTCTTAATATTTTCTTCTTCTTTTTTTCAGTTTTTACTACATGACGGTACAGAGTATATTATTAAGAGCCTATTTTAAAAATAGGCTCCAGTGTTTAGGGAAAAAAGTAGAGCTTTTAACAGGTCACATCAGGATTACGCGTTATTAACACAGAGGTTTGATCTGCTCGCTCCAGCTTAATAACAAAAAGCTTTTGTCAGTAACCGGTTGTGTCTTGTTCCAGCAAACCAACACCGGAAGTCCTGGCTGAATACACGAGAAAAGTAAATTTTCTGAAAGGAACTCTAGAAGCAGAGAAGCTGGTCAGTCTGCTGTTTTTCCTTACATCATGTGCTCAGTTTGTTTAGTTGTTTTTTTAACTTTGCCACAGTGTGTAACACACTAGAAACCTGTGTTTCTTTTGTTTTAGGTTCAACTTTGTCTTTGAGTTTTCTGACTTCCTGTCCCTTCCACTCTGCTTCACAGTCTTCACCAACAGAAAAAGCTTTAGCTAATCAGTTCCTCGCCCCCGGTCGGACAGCCACAATGGCCAACGAGAGGATGTCCGTCACTAAAAAAGTCCACACACAGACGAAGGCGCGGTGTACGGGAGAGATGAGGGACGAGCTGCTCGACACGGTAGGACACCCTTACAGTCTCGTGCTCTCACAGTACTACAGATGTGACCTCCTGCTGTCTGAAGTACTTTGTTTGGCACACTGAGAACTGGAATGTGCCTCATAAACTACAACAGTATGGCAGAAAAGTTCAAATAAAAAACAGAATTTAAAAGCCTTGATGTCCCACATTTTGTCTTAAACTCATAAATGTTCTTTTCTGTCACTGCAGGGGTCATCGGGAAAAGGTACGAAATACTTGGCCTCTTGAATTTAATAACATTTAGATGGAAATACGACAAGTTATATTCAGATAGCAGTGTATTTGTTTTTAAAGAAAAAGGTGATTTTTCTTCTTTTCTCTCCTCACGTTAGACGGAGACTTGAGAAACCGAAGGTAAAGTCAAGCTTTTCTAAATTATCTCATTTGTTGGACTTGTTGTTGGGACTGTGTGTAAAGGCTTCAACCCTCCACAAAATAAAAAGTGTCACCTCTACGCAGATGTTTTCCACTGGACGAGCGTCAGTCTGCCGCAGAGTTGGACGCCGTCCTGCAGCACCACCACAACCTGCAGGAGAAGCTGGCTGAAGACATGCTCAGCCTGGCCAGAAATCTGAAGAACAACACTTTGGCTGCGCAGAACATCATCAAACAAGACAACCAGGTAAGCAGACAGATATATCAAATAAATAAATCACAGATTTGACATAAAGTTGTTTTTGATTAGTAGCTGAATAGTCTGGCTTTGTGAATTTTAAAAAAAAAATTTTTTATTTTTCATGGCTGATTCTTTTCCAAATCAAGCAGAGGGGGGAAAATATTTTTAATTTGCATCTCTAAAGCAAATGTATGCACAAATCTAAACGGACAAAATAGTTAGCAGTTAAAATAGACAGTTTTCAGACCATAACAAGCTCTTGCACCTGGCTAATTGAAAGCATGCCCCAAGCAGCAGAGCTTTCAGCTGAAACAGTGGGAGTCCTCCAAGAAGCAAATCCAACACAGAGTGTGGGGGGAAAATGTTGTTTGCTCCCAGTCAGCTGTGTCTAAAATCAGGAGCAAGTACAAACAAAATGGGAAGACTGAGAACGTATGGGTAGGCGGAACAGAAAACCCAAAACACTACAACTTTGAAAACAGAAACTTCACAACAAAATGAAAGGCAAACGGGCAGAAGCAGGAGTCAGCGTTTGTGACAGTGAAGCTAAACAGGAAAGCAGCACCCACACCTAAACAGAAGAAAACACGGTCTTAGTGGGCTAAAGAAAAGCAAAAAGTGGTGTTTGGTCATGAATCCTGAATGTGCAGTGGCCACGGAGATGATGCTGGAACTTTAGCTGTATTAAGATAGTTATCTGAACCGAAACAAGCACAGTTCCCCCGCTCATTTTAAATCTGTAAAAATATTATTATTCTTTATTTATCCAGGCAGAAGTGTCACTGAGATTTTTTTTAAGAGAGACCTGGCCAGGGGGACAGCAGAAGTTACAACAAATAAAACACAAAACAGTATAACAAGAAACAAATACAACTAATATTCAGCGCAGACAGGTGAACACAAATATGTAAATCATATGTAATAACAGAGCAACATTAAAAGCAGTTGCACTGACCAAAGGAGCTATTCTCTGCCTCCTTTAAAGTGGACTTAAACTCCCCTATCATGATCAGTTCTGACACTTTCAGCTCCTTCTGTAGATTACTTCAGGACACGGAGCAGCGCATTCAAAAGCCTTTCTTTCCCGATTCACTTCTGACTCTGGGAACAAACTTTTGTGATAGTGGGGTTGGTAAAAGACATGGGATATGGCAATGATTCGCTGAAGTTTGGGCACTTTTCTCAGGTGAAGATTTGTTTCGGGGTGAGGGTGGGGGGGATGATGCATCCTGCCAAATATAAATGCTTTATTTTTATTTAATATCTTTGTTTTAACTTGTAAGTGAAGTCAATAGAGTATACTTAGTCAAAGCCCAAGTAGAGGCGGGTGTGCTATGAAGGGAGATTAATGGGTCTGAGAGCCACATCATCCTTAAAATCAGAGGTTTTGGTGTCACAGAAGTGCCTTTCTTTTTACCCGGTTAAATCACAGTGGTAACTTGTGATGAAAACATAATCTGGGAACGGAGTGGGAACAGAGTATGCTGGAAGTGCCACACTTTCACTTATTTACAACAGCCTTTAAGTACAGTATAGATTCTCTGCTGTACCTATATATATTTTATATAGATAGGTTGTTAAGACAAAAAAAATGTATAAATGTTTTTGTATTTGACTCTAATCTGCTATTGAATGTCTTTTACGCCGCTGGAATTGCAGCTGCTGGAACACAGATTGGTTACCTTTGCAGACCATTTATTACCAAGAATTGTTGTTCAATCCATACAACTTATTTAACTCTGATGTGCCAACAAACTAAAGTGATTTCAAACAGCTTCTTTATCAGGCTGTAGGACAGGAGTAACATTTAAGCTCTAATGTTAGAAATAAGCAGCAGCACTAAAAGTGCACTCAGAATAAATATATTAACTCGAAGAGTAGCTTTTTGGGTTTTTTTATGTTCTTCATAGATTTTTTTTTTTTTTTTTATCACCATTTTATCATTATTATCCATTAACTTCTCTAATTGGAGTAGGCGGCACTTGTAGGGATCGTTTTGTGCAGAGGAGTCACATGATGCTCGAAACCTCCCTTTTCATCTGAGTATGCCCAGAGCCTGAAGAAGAAAGCCCGGCTACAGAAATTCAAAGTACACCTCTCTAAAGAGGTAGGCTTCCAGCTGCTCTCAGGTCCTCCTGCGCAGTCTTTCAGCAGCTTGGGGGATAAAAGCTAAAAGCTGCCTCTCCAAACGTTTTTATCCTGCATGTTAATAAGAAGATTTGTGCTGGAGGACCTGATATGGCCCCCAACCGGTCCAAATCTGATGGAACTTAAAAAAACATGGTCCATGACAAAACTCTGACCTGCAAAACTTACGTTTTAACTGCTATTCAGGAAAGCTGAAACCAGCTTAATTGGGGAAAAAAAAAAAAAAAGTTTTTCCATTACTGAAGTCCACACTTAAAGAATTTAGGGCATCATAAAAACCTGAGGCGCTGTGACAAAGTGCGAATTGTGATATTTATATTGATGATTCTTTTTTTCCCCTCCACTTGCACTGGCAGTATTTAAATTTATTAAATTATTGACATAATTTATTTTCAGATTTATTTATTTATGATTTATTTGTTAGAAAAGAAAAAAAGTTGAACATCCTTTTGCAACACAAAACCCCACTTAAGTGCCGCCTGTAATACTTCAAAGCATCTCTAGAGGTATTACTACCTCAATTTGAGAACCACTGACTTGGAGGCTTTCTGTCTTAACTGATTCTGGCCACATGTGGGCAATATAAGCCAGCTAACCAGCCTCTGAAGCCACACTGTGCACAAATGCTGCAGACTCAGTGAGTGAGTGTTCCTTTCAGTGGGCTTGTTTGTCTGTGGTTTTGATATTTATACCAGCGACGTGTCCCTCTGCCCCCCAGACTCTGAGCCAGTCCATGCGTCAGGCGGACCTGAACTTCGAGAAGCTGAAGACGGAGTCTGAGCGGTTGGAGCAGCACACTAAGAAGTCTGTGAACTGGCTGCTGTGGCTGATGCTCATCCTAGTCTCCTTCACCTTTATCAGCATGATCCTCTTCATCAGAATCTTCCCCAGACTCAGATGATGACTATGTACATCCTCTGAACTCTTAGTCCCAACATCCTCCCGTGTTTACAAGAGCAGTAACTTCATAGGCCTCCGTAGATCTACACAGCATGTCCGTATGCGTGATACAGATCGGTAGCTGTCAGTACCAAAACAAATCAGTTCCACGGACTGTCACTTTACACTTTTGAAACTGAAATCTTTATCCTCTAAATTAAAGTTTAAATCATGGTTCGAAGCGCCAGTATTCTCTTTGACATAAACAACAGCATAATCAAGGTAAAGAGCTACTTGGAGGGCCTCTGGGAGCAACAGCAAAGTCTTAATGCACGGACGATGGGAACTGAGCCTTAATTATTTTAATCCTCATCAGGACGGCTACGAGCCAATCAACACATGTATGCACTTTGTCACCAAGTGAAACTAAAAACACAATCGTCTTTTGTGGAGCATTTGTTTCATACTCGTGCACATTGAAAGGCATTCATGAACTGTCCACCGTCAGTTGTAAATCAGACACAGTTTAATTGTTAGATTTCATTAACTGAACACAGTGTGAAATGTGCCATCATTTGCTAATGCTTTACTTTAAATCCCCAGTTTAGTATAGTTGACTTGATAAACATCATATAACACACTATAATGTGGCTGTAAATGGATATAAACACATTGTAAATTTTTACGATATATAACATTAATGTTAATTCATCGTGTTTATACACAGTCCTCCACAATCCAATTACGACTTCTGGGGCTGAAAAATGAAGCCAAGTGCCAAAAACTGCAATTTTTCAAGTGGCCACAAGAGGCCCGCTCCCAGAATGAGTCGTCCCCGATAGACTCACATGTTGAAATCCCCAGTGTTACAGTACAAATAAGCACGTCAACAGCCCGGTACTAAAACCACTTTCATTCTCTCCAACTAATTTTGACCTTTTGACAACTTTACAGGCTTTTTTTTTTTTTTCTTTTCACACCTCACTTATTTCAACTTTCCTGAGGCTTAAAGTTGGGCTGAGTCCACTTTGAGTGGCAGAAGGTGAATGCTGAGACAGGTATCTGCAGGCTATTGTGTCTGTGATTCACCTCCAGTGAAGTTTTCTCTCACATTTGGTTGCTTCCAGTCCAAAAATCACAACAACGTAGGGATGACCAAAATCCCAAAAAATGGGCTTCACAAACCACAGGGTGATGTTGATGTAGGCTGTGCTTATACTTCACTTTTTAAAGTAAAGCATTACCAAGTGTTTCACTGAAAGGAGCTTGGTAAAATCCAAATTGCACTCGTGTTTATCATTTAAATGTTTAAACCTCGTTAAGGTTTGGAGCCAGCATCGTCAGTCCTGTTTAAGTCTGAGTGTTTCCTGTGTCAGTTGATCATATTTGTTCTAGATTGTGATGGCTGCTGAAGCTGAGGTAAAATAAAAACTGTAATATCCATTCCTGTTTGAGGGCTCACATGTTGTGCATAGTATCACTAAAATGTCATCTGATTCAAGAGAGAAATAAAATGATTTAATTGCCCTCGTTGTTGTCATTGTGAGTCCAGAGCTTGTGTGTGTGTGTGTGTTGTGGGAGCTGTGTGTCACCTTTTTCTGATAAATGCCTAAAGGTGTCCCCTTGTCAGTTTGGAATGAACTAATGCAGTGACATCATACGGCCAGTGTGCGTCAGTCATGAACTTTGAGTATCAACACACACGACCTCTGTGACCCTGGTAGCCCGATCGAGCGGCGATTCCCAAATTAAACCCACTACTCATTTAGGAGTGTTCTAAGGGATGAAGTATAGCTAAATAAAAGCAGCTGGCTTTGAAGGGAAAAGCACACGGTGATCATGTGTGAATCTGTGCATTGTCAGCTTTTGTTCCTCCTTAATTTAGCCTGACAGCAGCGGGTTGTCGGTGCTTTAAGTCTGAATGTTTCAGGCAAACACTGAAGCTGTTTCTCACATGTTAAAGTTCCTCTTGTATTATCAGCCTGACTCTTGGTTGAGGTCTGTAAGGCTGAGTAGCTTGTCCAGGCTTGCAGCTCTGCCCCTAGCCTGTCTTCTCTTCCCCTCTCCCAGACTGCTGCTGAGACCTGGCCTACTGTGTATTTTAGGATCCCTGGGGGGTATTTTGCCTGCTGGAAGCCAAGGTATGCAGGCCACCAGGAGACCAAATGAGGCCGTGTCTCAGCAGAGGATCGTCATCCCTCAGTTTAATCACAGCTGTTTGCGCCTCCATTCTCAGGCCTTAGCTAATGCTCTTGGCTGTGTGATCTGCTCTGTGAGCGTGCAGTGCTGCTTTTGAACCGAAACAGCAGCACATGACTTCATCCCTGGTGCGGTTTCCCATGTTCATTATGGTTTTACCCCAACGGCTGAAAGAGACCGGAGGCTACATAGAAAACCAAAGTTGAGCAGAGACTGAGATGTGTGAAGTTCCTAGAGTCAGAAAATATCTCCCTGTGATGCTTATTGAGGGTGCTTTTCACCTCTGACCCAGGAAACCTGAATGGGTTCCTTCCCGGAGTCTTTTCCCACAGGGATGAGCTGAAAATAGTTTTGGACTGCCTACACTCAGACATGTTTAGTAAATTTAGCTTAATTCAGTGCCATTTCCTAATAGGGTGCTCATTACAGGGGCTTAACCAGCAATCCTTTAAAAAACGCTGCAAAACACAACTGCTTCACTTTTCATGCTAATTTATATACTTCCTTTTCAAACTCTCTACAAACTTCGTTTACAAGTGCAGATAAAGATCGATGGCTACAAAAGCACGGAGTGATTTAATGGACACGCGCTACCAGCAAAAGCTACTTTCTTCATGGGCATTAATGGGTCAAGCAGTTTCAGACTTCATTTCAAATTACTGTTTCCAGTCAGTTTTATAAAATGAAAAGTTCCAGCTTCTAGTAAAATGAACAAAGCAAACGACAATGCGAATACAGTTTCTAACCCTGCAGTTACCTTGTGATATAAACTCACCAGTCTTTTTAATAGTTTTATTTTATTTTATTAGTTGCTGGTAATGTAATGGACCCTTTTTACCCTTGGAACTGCTTTAAATCTTTGTGACAAAGATTCAACAAGGTGCTGGAAACATTTCTCAGAGATTTTGGATCATTTTACTCAACAGTATCACACAGTTGCTGATGCAAATCTCCTGTTCCACCACATCCCAGATGGAATGACATCTGGTGACTATTCATAAAGGGATAGATACGGTTAGCAACAATAGTCAGGTAGGCTGTGCGGTGTAAATGATGCTCAATGAGCCCCTTGGTGACAACTAAGGGCAGGATGGATCCATTCTTTCTAATCAAATTCTGATCCTAACATCCAAATGTTGCTACAGAAATCGTGGCACATCAGATCAGGCAACGTTTTTCTGATCTTCTATTGTCCAAATTTGGTGAGCCTGTGTGAATTGTAGCCTAAGTTTCCTGTTCTTAGCTGACAGGACTGACACCCATGTGGTCTTCTGCTGCTGTAGCCCATCTGCTTCAAGGGCTGACATGTGCATTCAGAGATGCTCTTCTACATACCCTTGCTGTAATGTATGATTATCTGAGTTAATGTTGCCTTCCTGTCAGCTCAAAGCAGTCGGCCTCTGACATCAACAAGGCATTTTCACCCAGAGAACTACTACTCGCTGGATATTTCCTCTTTTTCAGACTATTCTCTGTAAACACCAGAGACCGCTGCTCAAATCTCAGATCAGAAGTTTCTGAAATGCTCAGACCAGCCCTTCTGATTGGCTGATTAGATATTTGCGACCCAAGCAGTTAGCCAGGTGTATCTAATGAAGTGGCTTGTGAGTGTATGAACTGCATGTAAAACAAAAAGCATGTAAATTTAAAGAAATATTTAATAAAAATAAAGCTTCCAGAGTAATTCACAAATTGTAATAAACCAATTACACTGCACTCTGGCAGGGACAGTGTTACTGTCCAATGAGCGCTTTCATTTTGGACTCTTTGGGTGTATCTATATGATAATATATGTTTTCTTAACAAAATATATATCTAAGGTTTACTTTGTAATTCAGTATGATTGTAGTGTTCCACTGTTAATGGCCGCTGAATTAATGGCTTTAATAATGGCAGCTACATATTTTACAAGTGCTTTATAAACCTTGACGCCAACAATAACTTCTGAGCTGCTGATTATTAAAACTTTTAAAGCTCCTTGAGTACCAAACAAAAGCTTCACACCCTTCAAAGGGCTGCTTGATAGTTGTGACTCGGTTCTAGGTTAAGGCTGGAATTAGAGGTAGCTGGGAATGCATTATGTCAGAGAAGGTCCTCACGGAGACAGCTATACAAAAACGTGTGTGTGGTAGTTTTTCTTTTAATTGGTTTGATGCCCCTAAAAGGCAGAGAGCACGGGAACAAATTGTAAAGAGCGGGAGAACTTCCACCCCTCTCAGCACAGTGCTGCGCCTGTTAAACATCCCAACACTCCAGTCTTTTTAATTTAGTTTTTGGCCGCGGCCTCAGTGAGGATTTGGGTTGCCTACAGAGATGAAGGAGATTTTTCTTTCATTCTCTCTTTTCTTTTTTCCATGCACTTCCTTGAGGGAGCAAAAGAGGTTAAGAGGGATTTCCCCCCACCTTCTTCTCCTTTCTGCCAATGCTTTGAATGTGCTGTAACGTTAATGACCTAATGGGAGCGTAGAAAGCTGCACTTATTAAGCTTATAAACTGACTCACTATCTTGAACACACATACTCCAGCTCCACTGCTTAAAGCCATGCCTTGGAGCAGCAGAATTTATACATTTTATAGCGGAATTTCCACGAGTCAATAAACCCCTTGAATGTTTTTTATTGATTGTTTGTTCTTATGGTTTAATTTCCCAGCTATTAGCTTTCATTTATTTTTTAATGTATTTCTTAGACATGGAAAGCCTGTGTCAGTTTTGATAAAGGCTGTCGGATTGTTAAAATGATGACAGTGGTACTGCAAGCGCAGCTTTTCTACATCTGAGAAAAACAAGTTGCACGAAACAAATCTGTCAATAAACCAAACCAAAAGCCCAAATTTGATAAACAGCCCAGTTTTATAGCGCAACTTTTCTTTTTCAGACTGTGTCTTCTGATCTGAGACGCGCCGCTGCTGATTACAATCTCATAATCGCTCATCTACACAGGTGTTGTGGATGTTTCTCTGCTTTCATTTTGCCGTTACTGTTTCCCTCGGCAGCACCCGTCTCGTGGCATCTCTGTCTGACTGTGTGGTTGTGTTGTGTCTGTGGCTCTTCCTCAGTCTTAACAGCCTAATGAGGGTTCCTCTCAGAGCACACACACATACACATACAGCTGTGTTGTGGGTTTAGTAAAGAAAATAAAACATCTAGAAGGACAACTTTCGCCTTTCATACAGTGTCTATGAGTTCACAGAGTCATGTTTTCCACAAGATCACCTGAAACGGCCATAACCTCTTCATTGCCTGTGTGTGGTGTGTTTCTATGCATGCACGTATGATATTCCCAAGGACCCCAGCCATACGTCATTCCCTGCACCCCCCTATTGCCCCTCTGTCACTCTCTGCTCCCAGCGTCAACATGTGGGTTAATGCGCTGAACCTTCCAGCCTATTTGTCTTGCAGTGCTGTGCTGAAAGAGTCCCCAGTGGAAGGAAAAACCTCCCCGCTGGTTTCTGCTCAGCCTTTGATGTAAGGAGATCAGGTAGTGCTACTGCTGGGAGGCTTAATTTCTTGTTTCTTTGCTCCTTCACCTTTTAGTGATTCGGGATCTCCCGGTGGGAGTGCAGCTGCTGGTATTACTGGTGGCTTTGAGGCTTGAACCAGGCAAGACAAGCTTGTTGGCCACAAAACAGCAGATTTCATTGTTAACTACTCAGGGAGAGAGATTATTATCTCCTTGCCAAAAACAAAGAGATGAACTAATACACTTTAATAGGGGACTATTTTAGATTAGTTTAGCAAAAAATGAAGAACCCCCCCCCAAAGAACAAAGGCAAACTGCTAGTTTATCTCTTATCTGCATCTCTAAAGCTCATTTATTAACACATTTTTCTCATTTCATTCATTTTTGAACCAAAGTGTAAACGCAACAGTTTTGTTATCTTAATTAAGCTAGCTGTTTCCCCACTTTGCCCAGTATGTAAGCTAAACTAAGCTAACTGGTCAACCGGTGGACTAAAACGTCAACCTCCAGACCAGATAAATGAAGCTAAATGTACACAATTTAAACATAATATCAACAGAGAATAACTTGTGTTGGCCTTCCTCTGTAACTCTCGTAGGAAAAAGACACTTTCACAAACTGGTGATTTTTTTCCTTCAAATCTAGAAGTAAATGCGATAGGAAGTTGCAGTTGGCTCAGATGCCACTCTCATTTTTTTCTGAGTAGACTGAGCCTTGGGGATTTCTGCTCAGACGGAGACGGCCTTGAGGATAAAAACCGTCAAATGTGCTATAGATGGCATGAGGTGGGGTAGTAGGAGACAACATGTGAAGCTAGAGACACCGGCAACCATAGTCAATTGTCTTCCAGGGGCCAGAGCAGGCGACATTGAGGGAAATTTAAAACTGCTGGCTAAGGGTAAACGTAAATTCAGTAAGATCATAATTCACGTCGGCAGTAATGACACCCAGTTACGCCAATCGGAGGTCACTAAAATCAATATTGAATCGGTGTGTGACTTTGCCAAAACAAAGTCGGACTCTGTAGTTTTCTCTGGTCCCCTCCCCAATCAGACCAGGAGTGACATGTTTAGCCGCATGTTCTCCTTAAATTGCTGGCTGTCTGAGTGGTGTCCAAAAAACGATGTGGGCTT
>VVHJ01046375.1:0-15000 GCA_015107715.1 Tylochromis polylepis
TTTAAAATGAGCTCAACCTTAAACATATACAGTAGTAATATTAATCCATTTAAAACTGATAGGGAACATTTTTCTGCAGAATAATTATTATTACTTTAAATATTTTAAGCACAATTTCCCAATAATACGGTTTTATGTGTAGTGAGGTGTTTTCAGAGTCTTTATTGCACGGAGGGGTAATGCCTCCGTGAAGCAAAATGAAACAGCCTATCAAGCTTGGTCAGTATGCTTTTTGTAAAAGTAACTGTTGCTAAAGACATGATCAGCTCAGTGTCATGTGTGACAGCAGAGCAATGCAGAAACACCAGAGGCCTGTACTACAAAGCAGGATTTTGGCTCATCCAGGTAACTTCAAGGTTAACCCTGGGTTACTACAAAGGTAGTTCAGGTCTTATCAGGGTAAATCTAACCCTAACTTATGCTGTGGACCTAACCTGCCCCTGAGTAGGTTAAGCATCGGTAATAAATATAGATTCATAGACAACTTTATCCTTTCATTTTTTCTTCTTCCAGTTTTAGCTTTAGCCGATTGGACAAATACTGTATGTGGAGGTTTCATGAATCTCACAGATGACATGGTAAGAGAAAAGTTAGAGATTTGAGTTGTTTTGTTTTCCCCTTTTCCTTTACTTGAACTTCCACTGAAGTGTTTGTCCAATCAGCTGAACACTGTGGCTGTACTCTGACCTTCTGCAGTTAGGAAAAGAAAAAGCATTTTTATTCTTGGAGTTGATTAAAAGCGGTCGGTGTAAAAACCTGATAAATTGGCAAGTTTTTGTATGATTAAGAAAAAAAAAGACTTTATTACATTCTTGTATGTAATAAAGATATATGCAGTAATAAGGTTGTTTCCTAATGTGGTTTTAAACTATCAACTGTAGCAAATGGATATGTTATATAAAATATTAACACAGGAAGATAAAAAATGTATTTAAAATTAGTTCATTTTGCCAACTGTATGAATTATGAGGAACAAGACTATTAAGATTTAAGTTCAACAGACATAAGGATGAGCTTTTGCTCCTCTTAATTAAAGCTTGTGATTTAAACTGTATTTATTGGTTAAATATAGTTCAAAGCCTCTAATGATTCCAACTAGATGGGAAATTAATATTTTCTTTATTTAAAGTGCTAAAAAATAATAATTAAAAACAATAATGTGGTCACTGGGTTGAGAGTGAATCTCACTGATGCTGCAGAGCTCAGTGAGATTCGTGTCCACTATCCTACAGCAGTACTGGTGAGAGTTTTTACACATACATCTGCAGTATCCTATTGATTGGGGAGAGGGAATATGGTAGTTTATCCAAAGGAGGTCTCCTAAGGTGTTTTCACTCCAGTAACCCCATCTCCCCACAACACATCGCAGAATCCCCCCCAGCACTGAGCAGCCCGATAATGAAGCCTCCAGGTGTGCCGACGAGGCAGTCCAACCATCCCGTAGAGTGTGAATAATATTATTTGGGTTAAGTATTTACTGGGGCATGACAAAATAAATTAGCTCCGTTAACTGATAAAGGTAATTATAGGCCTGGAAAGGAACGGGGGGGGAGGCGTGAGGTCGAGACAACGCTGCAATGATTCTTACTGCTTCAAGTTTAGTTTAAACAAAGTTCCTTTATTTAATTCTCCATATTATCTGACAGTTCTAACAAGTACTACACTAAGTTGAATTACTAATAATCTTTTTTTTTTAAATAAGGCTAACCTCTGACGCTGCCAAAGTGGATTTTAAACTCCTCCAGAGCTTCCCCACCCACGTGTCACATCTTAGCGTGTGTTGGGAAAAAAGACATACTAGCTTAAAAAGCTGTTTACAGTCTGCTTTACTCCAGTGACCGTGAGGACTTCACTGGAGTGGCATGGGGCATGTCTAAAATGCTTGCAGACTTTAGCCCAGGCAGCAAAGTCTGCATGGTATGTAAAAACGACTCTGGGGTTCTGGTGTTTGTTCTCGGTCGGTCCACCGAAAACAAAGACTTAAGCATAGACCGTCTAAAGCAATCACAATGCAATATTTTACAGTGCGGTTCCTAAGTGGGTGTGGTTGGAAGCTTCATGGACACTGTGCACGCCTGGCTCCCTGTGTTGTTCTTATGTGGTTGTGGATGAATGTGAGGACTTACCATTAGACTGCTACATTGTTAGAGGCATCTAAGCTTTGAAAGCAGGATGCAACATCCAAGATTTTCCTGATAAAGCAGAATGCTGCTCTGAACCCCTGAATGAAGAAGTCTTAAGCTGCGTACATTCTGAAGGAGTGACAACCAGAGGTCATAGAAAGTGAATGATATTTGGAGCCTTCAAGTGACTACGGGCGAAATAACTGCTGACTCAGTGGGCAGGTCCCGTGATAAACTTTCACGTGACTACCAGTGAGAGTGAAGAATAGGTCTCTGCATGATTTCGAAAGAAACAGCTGCAGGAAGAAAAATCAGATACAACACGGTCTGGTTCTGGTATCAGAAAGATGCATTTTTGCAGCAGTTGTCATGCTACTGCAGCATTAAAGCGGCATGTAAATATGCACAAATTTCTAACGTGGCAAGACTATAAAGTCCAGAACAGCTCGTAATGATCAAGGTGAGATGATGTCAGCTGCGAGAGAGACATCTAAACCTGGCATATTTAGAAATACTGAAACATGTTTTCACTGGGAAACATTACTTTCAGACTATAGTTAATAATCTAAAACAGAAAATAAATATAAATGAATCCTTACTGTCTGATAATGGGATGTTTTCCTCTCATCTCTGCAGCGTGTGCAGCCTGTGCGTGTTTGTTTGCTTTGATTAAAGGGAATGCTGTAACTTCATGCAATCCTTTCAGGGCCTCCCTCTCCAGTGGTCAGCTCTCAGGGTTGCATCAGTGGGGTGTTTTTCTTTTAAATCGATATCAAATAAAAATATTTTTGTGAACTTGTGTCACCCTAACAACACAACCCCAATGTGACAATTCACTTTCAATTTTTGGCTAACTGAGAAGGGGGAATGGGGAGCCAGACTGATGTGGAAGATTTCTGGCAGCCCTGCATGACGTTTGGCTTTCTTTGCACATTATTTATTCTTTCAGTGACATTTCTCCCTGCTGTTAATTGTGTTTGAACGGCACTCTCTCTGAGCTGGAACCCCTCAAAGATTTTAAGTAATTTATACGTAGAAGGAACCCAAGCTTAGAATTAAAGCAACTCATATGTCAGGCTAAGCCATTTTGATCCCCTCACCATACTGCATGTTTACTGTGTAGAGGACAGTATACATAAGGCCCATTACACTAACTCGGGAATCCTAGCACCCCAGCTAATACCAGCAAAAACTGACAGAGACATAAAAGCTAATTAACAGATGTTGAAAGCCGAGCCTAAAAAGATACGATGAAAGGATTCCCAACCAATGAAACTGGATTTAGATTTGATTAAAGAGAAGTGTAACGTGAAATTAATCAGAATAACATAAAAAGTAGCACGACTGTAAGACTTACCTGATATTAAGGAGTGCAGCGTAGGCCTCACTGCCAGCTAAGACATAACTAATTCCAATTGAAATGCTGGAGAAAGACAGAAGGAGATAGAGGCAGAGGGAAGCAGGGAAGGAAAAGGAGAGAAAAGGAGAGAGGCTCTTAGGTATTAAGTAGTGATCAGTCATCCTCTACAGTCTTAGTGACAAGCACTCCTCCGTTGTATTAAACATTAGGTTGTTACTGCATCACAGCGCCCGAGGCAATGACGAGCTTTAATTTTATAATAGTTTCTTGTTTTCCATGCAGTGCCTTGATCCTCCACAACTTTTCGATTTGATATTTTCTCCAAACAAAAAAAGCTGCCTTCGGGGGCTACTTAAAGCAAATGTTTTGGTTGTATATTTTACATGTACTTTGAACATCGCACACCCACATCAAGCCAGAAATCGGCTTGCAAAATGTTGTACCTTCACGAAGAAGCTGGATGCTGCAGAACATTAGAAGTGAACGTCTTTACAGTACGTTTCAATCCCACGTGAATGACAAGACAGGTTTTTGGAGCTCAACATCTGTTCCGTTCCTTATAAGTCTAAGCTCCTGTAATCTCTCAACAGTTGGTTGTTGAGACTGCAAATCCATTAGCGGTTTCTCCAGACAGCTAAATGTTATTTTGGAGCGCGGCGTTACACCCACTCTTTCATATCTCCCCGCTTTCAAATCTTGAAAGGAAATGCCAACAAATTTAGGAAGTTTTATGCAGTCTAGTCCTCTCATCTACAGCAGTTTAAACCACATTTCTGAACATAAGAAACTCGCCAGAGTTAGAAAGCAAAGAACAGAGAAGCAGTGATGTCAATGTTGCAGCGAGAGTTCAAAGTCAAGATATAACATGTGGACTTAAAAACTGAAAATACAAAGAAAAACAAAGTTTACTTCTATCATTATGAACACGTGAACGTTTCTGCTAACCTGTGGCGCCGCAGTCATACAGTTTTTCCCCACACAACATACGGCAAAAACATATGAACTCACACAACTTGTGCAGCACAAATGTCCTCATAAACCTCTAGTCTGAGGCGTGACCAAAAGGTTTCTCCCTTAAAAAGGAAAATATTTGCTCAGTTGAAATTTGGCCAGTCTCCCCTTCAAATCATCATATCATCCACCTCTGGTGTGCCTAGTGTTCATAAGAGACTCTGGAAGTCAAGGTAAGACACACTTTATCCCAAAGTTGGGATTCCTTAAATCCTTAGCTTGCACAGCTGAAATACAGACTAGATCTCGTGTCCAAAGCGGGGAGCCTTCATTTGGGGAAGACGGTGACATTTGTGCACTTGCGCGTTTACTGGGCGAACACTGGTTTTCTGAACTCATGTCCACACGAACTCTTATGCCAACAAGTAAAAAACATCCCTTTAAATATGGATAAAATACAAGCTACGAACACTTATGATGCAACCCAGTCTGAACTTGCACAGGAGTAATTGTTCAGGAGATGCACATGAATAGTATAAAATACAGAGCCAATGATATTTGAATATGAAACAAGTGAACACACCGGTTACAACATGCATGTTGATCCAATTCTGAAGTTCTAATTTCACAGTTTCAAAACTGTATTTGTCAGTTGGACATTCCTGTATCAGCTCCAAAATACAATGATCTGATTAAGGCCTGGTGCCTGAGCAGGAGGGTAAAGGACGCCAGGAACATTTCCCACACTGAGGCACCATCGCTAGCCTGGGTTAAGGCAGGCTGGGTCCATGGAGTCACACTGTTGAGGCCGAATATAGAGGCTAGCACATCAATACGTCAACCCCGTTTTGACGTGAGCAGTGTAGCCTCATGTTAGGCCTACAAAACATCTTTTTGAGAAACAGTTTTTCTTAAAAAATTATAATATTTCCTTATTCATTTACATCAGTATTTTTTATTGTCCCTCAAGCTTTCTTTATGCTAAAAGACATGATAATATGATGTTAAAAATCTGACATTTGGCTACAATAGTTAAAGGTTATTGCTTTGTTAACTTCTTCAAAGCTTCCAGACAGAAATGGATATCTACTAAACAGAAAATGCTGTTAGTTTGCAAAACAAATCATGAAAATGCTAAAGACCCACAAAAATAAAAAAAAATAAAAAAAGCACCCAATCAATCCGATATTTTCACAGGTAAACGTACGGTTTGTGTAAATGGATTCTGGTGGAGTGTAATCGTCTCACGGCTTGATGGAAAAAGCAGTCCAACGGCAGGTAACGAGACGACAGTGTTTCAGACAGAGCACATACTCAAACTCACTCTTTAGGTTGCCAGCATCTGTTTTGCTGCCGACAGCGTTCACAGCAGCGCATGGGTTTAGTCGTGCGCCTGTCTGCTTGGGGATGTTGCGTAGTTCTGTCCACTGCAAGTAAAACGCAGACTGTGGACAGTAACATTGCACAACCCACTTAGAACAAAGTGAAATATACCCAGCTACAGTACGCAAGCATTCAGTAAAAAGGGTTTAAGAATTATGTGAAATGTTTTACTAAGGTTCCTGAAAAACCCCAGAGGCCCCTTATGAACATTTTTAAAAAAAAACTTAGTTAAATAGTTATTATTAAATACTTTTTGACATCTCATCTGTTGTTTTCATGAAAAAAAGGATTATTTTGTCTACCTCTTTTTTCATTTTATTTTGATTGACAGCAGTCCGTCTGCTGTGCAGCCTGAGATGCTTACACTCGGTTGTAAGGTGTGCTTATCTGAGTGACCCTTCTGTCAGAACCAACCGACCCGGCTGTTCTCCTCCACCAGCACAGTGATTCTCTCTACAGAACACCAGCGACAGTTTTCCTCCAGTGTTTGTCATGAACAGGAACTCCAGCGCCTGAGCCGTACCTACGTCAGCCTCATGATTGGCTGTTTGGATAATGTTTCTAATAGTATTTTAATAAAATGTCTGGCCTTTGGTAAAGCATTTAAAAATGACAAAGATTCTGCAGACTATGTACTTCCCTTTAATAAACTGAGTTTTGCTAGAGGTTCAATAAGGCGGATATTTCACACATTTCATCTTTACTACTTGGCTATATAATCCACTCATTAGTCTGCATGTGTGGGTGTGCACAGATCTCTGGGGAAGACGAGAGAGAAGTTTTAGAGTTTCATCCTTAAATTCCAGTTTTATAAAGTCAAAAAAAGTACATGGGTACATTAAATTAATAAAGCACAAACACATTTTATCAAGCAATTTGTGTTGGAACAGTTATATGTACTCATACATTCTGTGTGCATAAGGTGCCCTGCATGGCTGTGCCGAAATGCACATTTTACAGCAGCTCTACCGTGTAGGGCGGTACATAAAGGGCGCGGGGCGCCAAGGGTAAAAGATGCAGGTCGTGTTTTGTGTGTTGTGTGTGTTGTGTGTGCGTTAGCGGGGCTCGGCCTCTGCATTGATCGACCAACTAAGCCTCCTTGAACACAATGAGGGAACTATCGATTGTCCAGGTGTTTCAGAGCTGTTCACACACTGATAACAAGACCTTCCACCGGCGATGTTAAAAGCCCCGTGCCCCTCCTCTGTGCCCATAAGGACGTGCACGTGGACACACAAATCTGTCAGTGGTGCAAACAAATGATTTAAACCTGAACTGATTAATGGCACACTGGTGTATTTCTGTTAAGAATAAAAAAACCCAATGCAGCATACAACGGGACGCACGAGTCAAAGTAGCTACTGGCAGCATTTGGTCATTACTTTAATTGAAGGTGGTGCATCAGTGTTTTTCCTCAAATTAAAAATAAATAAATATTAGCCAGAAGAATGACTTTTCGAGACCATTACTTCCACTGACTGACCCAGACAGATCATTAGTTTTGAGCCAGAGGAGAAATTGATAAGGAGCAGAAAAAGAATCCAGTTCTCCATTAGGGAAATCAAACATTACATTCCCATTATTTGTGCAGGAAATATAGTGTGTGTGTGTTTCTACAATATGCTTATAATTAAAATTAATGGTCAGTATCTTCGTGTCAGCTGTGATTTTACTTTGCTTTCATGCATAATCAGGAGATTTCAACCTCAGCCAAGAACAGCAGCTTCCCTGTTTAAGAATTTCAATGCAAAGTTTCATTTAGCAGCTGTCAAATTTAAACTGAGGACAGACAACAGTAACTGAAAATAGGTTACTTTAAAAAGTTGGTGGACTGCAGATGGTGCAGCACTGATCATATTTTATCACTATTTGGCTCAGGCTTGTAACTCAATATTTCAAGACTGTGCAGCAGAAGCCGGTGATATAAAGTCTGAACCTCAAGGACAGTTTTTACACAAGTCTGCTGTGCTCGCTCAGTTAAGAGCAGTCGTGCTGGTCCAGGACACTGACAATGAAATGACTCGACAGGTTTAAAATATCGCAGCGTAACAACAACAACAAAAAAAAGAGCAAAAACAATGGTCAAATATGATCTTCGGATTTATTCTAATGGGAATTTTAAAGGGACAGGTGTGAAAAACCAAAACAAGTCATGAAGCCTGTTCTAGGAAAGCTCAGCGTCTGCGTCACCGAACTGAAAGAGTCACTATAAAAAAGACAAAACCTAGAAAACATTCATGAACCTAGAAACATTGGGACTACAAAATATGCACCTTTGCACCTATAATGCACCTTTGCAGAACATTCTTACTAGACTGCTGTATGTGTGAGGCTGTGATAATGTTTATGAATCACAGGAACAACAGTTGTGTAGTTTCTCTTTCTTTGGGCCCATCACAGCACTGTGAAACTTTGGGTTTTTCACTGTGTTAGATGTAGAAATAAGACGGTGTATCGCTACTATACCACCCCAACTGCTTCATTTCTTATGTCATTTCCTGTTCAGAGATAAACAAACAAAAAAGAAAAAACAGCATCTTATTACAGTAAGAGTGTGTGAGTCAACAGTATAAGGATCTGGTGATATTCCCACTTCTTATAATTGTGACACGTACACATGAGGGGGCAGTAATGACTGGGTGGGTTTTACCTGAGGGCAGCATATTTAGTTATTTTCTTAACCGAATAAATAACTCAGTTACAAACCAAGTTATTTCAGAAGCTTGTTTGGCAGCATTCAGTTTTCATGGGAAAATGGTATGTGTCGTTTATCCCAGACGCTGACAGGCACTCGAAGCGCTCCATGGTCACTTTCTCAGTGAAGGAGTAACTTTAGCCTCCTCCACAGATTCAAACCAAGCTGAATAAAAGTTCCCATGGCTTCAGACTTCTGCCATTCCACATGTACTGAGGTCATTATCTCCCAAGGGGCATTTCGTGCTTTAGAAGTGGTTTTATACTCTCACCCTGACCTGTGCTGTCTCAACAGAGTTCCAAGCCATGGCTTGAGGTAGGCTTGGGTAGCATGGGGGAGCTAGCCCGGTGACCCTTACTGAATGCATGCCCTGGCTGCGATTTGGGCCCCTTACCTATTGTTCCAGAGACTGTAACGGTGCCACTATACTATTCAGCTTCTTAAAATCAGAGGGAGCAAGAGAAAACAGAGAAACACCACAGGCTGAAGAAACAGCTGGAGCAGTCTAAGAGTGATCAGCCCTTCAAAAGGGAAAAGAAACTAAAATGCAACCAAAAATGCTTACAGCGCACTAACAAAGGTTGGACTTGTTCTCCATCACACGTAGAGTGAAGTGCTGCAAAACACCACATTCAATCACATTCCTCCCACGCTCGCTGGTACTAAATGTGTGACTGGTAAACTTTAAGAACCTGCAAAGATCATTGCCATGGTTACTTACAATTGGAAGAGGAGAATGCAGTTAAAAGCATGGCTCATGGGGCGGGAGAGGAAGATTCGCCCAAGCAGATGAAGGTTTGGCTCCAGACTGCCGGCTTGGTCGTGCAGAGCTGCTGCATTCGGCTGTAGTAAACCTGTATCTAAAAGACACACACAGGTGTAGAAGGCAATCAGTTCACCAAACCTCAAACTGCTACCAAATGTTCAGCTTAGCACATCATTTCCAAAGAAAGTAGACTTGTGGCCCTTTTATCACAGGTTACAGCCTCAACGTACACATGAATGATAGGCTTCCTTCTCAGATTTTCATTTTTCATGTTATTCACACCTATTCAAGCCTCCTGAAGGAGAACAACACTGAAGAAAATATCCAGCATTTTAAACATAAAAATAATACATCCATCCATCAGTTTTCTTCACAGCTAAGCTAGAGCCTATTCCATCTGTCGCAGGGCAGACAGGAGAGTACACCCTAGACAGCTTACCAGTCTATCAGAGGACTAACACAGGGACAGACAACCACTCACATTCACACCTACAATCACTAATTAATCTAACAAGCATGTCTTTGGACTCTGGGACGAAGCAGGAGTACCCAGACGAAACCCACACACAACACAGCAAGACAGTTTAAGGTCATGAACCCCCAGAAAGTCTTTTCATTGTTTTCATGATAACCCTCAAGAGACAGAAAATGAGTGAAGACAACATCTCAAAAGAAGGGGTTAGTCCTTACTACAGCCCATCACTTTTGTAATATTTTATTTCAACTACCAGTTATACTATGGGTTGTTCTTTTGAAGCTTGTTTCAGCTTCCTTAAAGCGCTGACTTGAACAATGCTGCAGCTATTGGCACAGTCTTTGTCGCTGCTGTTTGGGGTTTGAACTCCCATGCATGCTGCAAGGACAGATGATAATAACTTTGATGAAAGTGGACCTGGCAGAGTGTACATTATTCAATGTGATAGTCAAAACCAGCATGTTAAATGAACAGCAATGCAGAAGTCCATTAGGTAAGAGCAGGGCGCTGAAGCACAAACACAGCAGCATCACTAGAAAAAAAACCCTTCCAACTCAGAATCAGCTGCATAGCATTAACATGCAGCTGTCATGGTGAAGAGGACCTTTTGTCCGACTGGTTTATACTGGGCCACATCAAATTTTAAAAACAAATTTCCCTTGACTGTTTTTTTTAGCTTGTTAACTGTTTTACTGATGCATAAATGTATAAGGTGCATTTCAATGCTGTAGCTGGCTAAGACAAGGCTAACATCTATTTGCTTATACTTTTGAGCAGGTTAACAACAATAACAACAATGAAACAATATAATGTGTTCTATATACACACATGCAAATCCTAATCATAAAGGGAACCTACTGCTCTGAATTCCAGCTCTTTTTACTCCACTAGAGTAGCTTATCATGATTCACAGGTCAAAACATGAATTATTCTATTTCTGAAACAAGTCATTTTAACTAACCCTTCCACCACCCATAAGGCTAACTTTCTTCTGATTGGCTGCCCCTTGCAAACAGAAGGTTTGCCTAGCATATGGGTGGGGCTTCTGTGCTCATAGCCAGCACAGGAGAGGACCATATGCATCTCTGAGATGACCGTATTAATGATATCCAGACTTTCTGACACTGAACACTGAGAGCAGTCTGAAACTTTAACCTTTGGCCTTTTAGGGTTTCTTGTGCATACACTTAACTCATTATCCATCTTCAATGTGAGCACCACTATAGGAACTTATAGCCACTTCATTGTTTGAGAAAATGATTCTTATATCACTACCTACATTCACTGTGAGAATTGTTACATTGTTACACAATGAGAACATACTAGGCGTTATAGATTTTAACACAGAGAACCCGAACAGCTTACAAATGACAGGCCCAGAAACCAGCAGCCTACATCATTATTTAGTCATATAACTACTCTGTTAACCTTATAAGAAGATTTCAGCACTGACTACAGGATTTCAGAGGAATCTAAAAAAAACAAAAAAACAAGGCAATTATCCTGTCACAAGAAAATGATCAAAGTGATGTTAATAAAATTAGCAGCAAGCATTTATCAGAGTTATCAGTGGGGTTTTTTGTGACTGTATGTCCAACACGCAACTTTCCTTTTTCAGTTTTTTAATCGTGAATAATCTGCAGAAGGCGTGATTCAGAGGTACAGTAGATCTTTGAATTACTGAGTGCCACGTCTTGAGTATGCACTCGAGTGGTTTCTGACCAGTTTAATCATCATGGTTTATGTGTTGATGTTTCCTCTTCATCTCCACCATTTAGGTATACTGAAGGGTTTATCTATGCCATGGAGAGGTCAGTCTAAAGATATTATACAGATGACATATGTGAATGTAGTAATGCTTGTGATATCTACAGCTACTCTCAGAGTATTCCAAGCAGCACTGGAGAGGAACGTGATTAACTGCAAGAGATCTTTAGTAAACAAACCCAAGCAATGAATGCAGAGAATGTATGAGAAATGTGTGTTTATTTCTACACATGTGTAAACATGCAGCACAACCATCCATTCAGAAAGCTTCGAGAAGCAACCTTGAATATGCCTCATCAATAATCAAAAAGTAATTATAGTTCAAAGAATTTAGCAGCAGGTTCTCACTAATGTGTACAGTGACACTGTAAGCATGACTTTATGATGGTAGTATTTTACTGAATTTGGGAGTATAAAACCAACCAAAGTCAAAATTTGGGGGTAGACAGAGGTGCGAGTGGTATTTCACACTAAATACAGGAGTTTATGTCCAACCCAGACCGAGTAGGTGTAGATAAAACTGCTCGGTGAGGTTTTGAAAAAGATCATGATTTAGGTTAAAATACACTTTTTCTCATGTAAAAAGGAAAATTTCTCCATCTCCAGCAAGTGTCTTCCTATTCTCCATTACTGCAGCCTCACAAAACCAAGGTCAGGGCTTTAACTTGCTTTTTGACAAGATGTTAAGCGATATTTCTGTGCACAATATCACACAAATACATTGTTGAACCATTTAATTAGGAAATTAGCAGTGGTCTTGAATCAACAGGCACGCACTGAGCAGAAGCTGAGTCGTGTATGCACAAATGCTGATCAGTTTCAGTGTCAAACAACTGAACTGCAGACCAGAAAACACAGAATTCTGAGTAAATGATGTTTATAGGCCTGAAAAACCCTGGCACAGAGTCTCCTGTCATTGCTGAGATTTAAAATTTAGGTTATTACAAATTAGGCTTCATATATTAGCACATATACATGTCTCCTGTTTAATGAGTATTCCTGAATGGACTTAGTGATCTGAAACACTTAGTCAACAGAATAATACAATTCAAATCAGTCCTGCCCTGATGTATTAGTTTAAGTCCATTTAAAACACTGGGAAAGATTTCCATGGAAAATCAGTAACTGCCTCCCACCTGAGCCGTTTTTGTCTTTTCGTACAACAACTTGAGCCTAGCTACTAAAGCCTGCAAAATGTGACCTTCATATTATGGAAACTGTTCTAGTCACAGGCCCTCAAAGACGTCTCCTTTCCACCATTTTTTATCACTGGTAACATCTTAAGTACAAAAGATACACATGAAATTGTCAAAGTTGAAAAACACATCTAAACTCGAGCTTACACCCACCCCGAATGTTACAGTCCAAACTAAAAGCTCTCTTCTTCCCCCAGAACATTTTTTTCTATAACTAAGTTTGAGCATAAATGTCATGGCAAGTTTTAACAGTAAAATATATTTTAAAAAATACACAAATCTATATATAGCGTTGTGGAAACTTGTGAGAAAGTTTGTTCTGGGCAAACTTTAAATGGTCAGGTGGAAAGTTACAGTTTTTAACCTACATTTCGATGTAAGGATCGCGTTCCAGGTTTGATTCCTTCAGCACCAAAATCATTTTTAAAGAATTTAATGTCGAATAAAGGGCTTCTCACCTGCTTCTGCATTTTCACCGTCATCATCTTCTTCCTCAGTATGAACTGGATCCTCCACACCCACCTGATCCATGACTATACACTCTGCAACACCCGTCTACGATTACCACAGAAAGTACGGTCATTTAGCTTTCCACTTGTTCAGTTTCAGTGTTTGTTTATAATATCTGAAACTTTAACACCAAAATGAAACCAGAACATTATGAATCAGTAAGGTAAGCTTTGATACACCTCTTTGCTTGACATGCAGGGAAAGTATCGGGGTAAAGACTTGTGTTTAAAAAACTTCTAAATCCGTGCTCTCTATCATGTTTTTGTATCAAGCTTTCATTCCCTTAATCCCTAATCCTTCCTAAAGGCTCCAGCTATACTCCATGTCTTTGATTATTATTATTAGTGCAGAATGGAGCTGCTAGCTTCTTGCCAGTTACGTACTTTGGGAGAGCAAAAAATAATATGTAGGCAGGACACAGGTTTCATCCACTTACTGACCTTTAAAGACTCCAGCTGCGTCACCTGACATTTCTGAAGAAGCTCCACAAACAGGTAGATTAGCAAGGCCTGCATGGGGAAGAATATGGAAAATACATTTGTGGTTGAAATGGCTGTGGTCGCTTCATGAACTATGAAACCATAAAATCAGAGGTGGTGCATTACTTACCTGGACAAAGAAGCCAACGATAAAGGAGAACAGGAAAGGCACCAGTCCAGCATGGGCTATCGTTACTGGAAGACCTGCAAATTCAAATGAAGTGGAACTATTTCTGAATTTCATTCCCATCTAAGCTTACCAGAAGATATGTGCTAGACAACGTCTGACTCTTTGTCAGCATATCCACCCGCCTGTCTATCACCATCTCAGACACTCCTCTGTACTCTGGCTCAAACTTCCCATAAAATTTAATGGATGGTGCTGATTTCAATATGAGATTTAAGTGACTGAACAAGTATTAACTTGGAAGGGCTCCACCTTTGTGGAACTACATGAAGACCCTGCTGAAAACAAAGCACTTAAATGTAATGTTCCATGTAATTTCCACCTCTACAAAAATCTCTCTGGTGTTAACTACACTTCATAAACCACACTTAAATTTGCACTGCCAATGACAGCCAGGAGACAGACAGCGCTTTAATTATGCTTCAAGTGAAGTTCTATTACAAAAGTACATCCAGCAGGAAGCAAAAATACAGCTCACTAAAGTTTCGACCACTGCGTTAGCCAAGTCACAACACTCCAGTGCAGTTTTAATAAATACTTGTGTGAAGCTTCGGGTTTATTTTGAGACTGTGTGGGGAGGATCTTGTTTCTACTATTCAGTAAATTCTCAGAGCAGTTTGTAGTGTTGCTCGTCTCACACTGAACTGTATTCCTTCTTTTGTCTCATCCAGAACTCTGGTTGTTTTAAACGCTGCCTCGAAGTTTTTTTTCTCCCCACCAAACTACCTCGAGCCAGTCTCAACAAGTATTAAATCACTCGACCTACTGTTCTGACTCATCATCCAATTCCAAGGGGCCTCAAGAAACGTGTATCCTGAATTCATGCAGACTGGTTGTTTTTTGCAGCACACATCAAACAGGAGCGGCAAGGAAGCATAATATGGGAACAACAACGTATGTAAAAAGTGAAAAATTCTGCTTTTGAGGTGTTCATCAAAGACGCGCTGATAAGAGTTCACGTGTACTTTGTCATTCAGAGAGTTATTCTCACTCTTGTGATTTCAGCGTTTTGTTCCATAAAAATCTCCTACTGAGCTCGGCCGTGCATGTGTTCCATAAACACAAATAAGTGAAGACGTCAACTCATTAACCTACATGCATCAAAGCA
>VVHJ01046378.1:0-15040 GCA_015107715.1 Tylochromis polylepis
GTTGGTGGATGCTTTAGTCCAGGTCTGGGAGGAGATCCCTCAGGAGACCATCCGCCACCTCATCAGGAGCATGCCCAGGCGTTGTAGGGAGGTCATACAGGCACGTGGAGGCCACACACACTACTGAGCCTCATTTTGACTTGTTTTAAGGACATTACATCAAAGTTGGATCAGCCTGTAGTGTGTATTTCCACTTTAATTTTGAGTGTGACTCCAAATCCAGACCTCCATGGGTTGCTAAATTTGATTTCCATTGATAATTTTTGTGTGATTGTGTTGTCAGCACATTCAACTATGTAAAGAACAAAGTATTTAATAAGAATATTTCATTCATTCAGATCTGGGATGTGAGGGGCACCACATGAAAAGAATACCAATTTATGTTAATGAGACTGGAGCCAAGTGCAAAGCTCCACATTCACATCATAAAAAAGGACTTCCCATTTTGGATTAATGCCCAAGTGTACACAAAGTATCAGAACAATGAAAAAGTGTTACGAATCTGCTGCAGTCACACAATACTTGGCCAAAAGGGAAAACCACCCACTTTTGACAGCAAGGTGAATCTTTGAGATGATTAACGCATCTGCTGTCTGTCCAAACTTCTGATCAGTTTTCTCTTTTTTTGTCATTGTTGTTTTTGGAGGTAGAGTCTATACTGGTGCATTATCTGTTCGAACCGACCGTGAATCAAGTACAAAGCGTAATCCCCGTGGTAAGCCCCCTAATACCTGAGATTTGAAAGCATAATCCGTCTGTGCAGGTAACACGCACAAAAAATCTATTGTCAAAAATCCACTGGGGCTCCAAATATCAGCTAAAATGGGCTTCTGCCTGTTTTTGAACAACAGTGGGTTTATTAGGTCGGAACCATATCGTATGAGGTCAGAAGAGCAAAATACAACCCAGGAACAAACAGCAGGCAGATCAGAGGCTGATGATAAAGGGGAAAAAGATGGAAACAAGAATACAGATGATACTACAACAGCTTGTGTGCTCTGTGCAACTATTGTGTGTTTTTTCAAGTACTGCTTTCAGTAACAGTATGAGAGCTAGCTGAAAAATTACAACCAGCCACGCCCTATATGGACAAAAGTATTGAGGCCACACCAGTACTGTTCAGTCCGTCCCACTACCACAGGTGTATAAAATCAAGCACCTGGCCACACGCTCTGCCTTAACAAACAGTGAAAGAACAGGTCAATCTAAAGAGCTCACTGAATTCCACCATTGTGACAAGTCAGTTTGTGAAATTTCTTCCCACTTGGATTTTCCACGATCAACTCTAAGTGGAATTATTACAAAACAGAAGCATTTAGGAACTACAGCAACTCAGCTATGAAGCAGCAGACTGTGTGAAGTTACAGAGCGGGGTCACTGAGTGCATAACAGTCGCCAATGCTCTGTTGGACTCTGGACACTGCGGAGGTCCAAACCTCCTCTGGCATTAACATCAGCACAAAAACTCTGCACTAGGAACTTCATGGCATGGGTTTCCATGGTTGTAGATGGCCCTATATGTGAAATTTGGATATTGCAATGGCACTCTGGCTTGCTACTAATGTGTCCCAGTGGTCAAAAGTCCCCCATGGCTCAAAAGCAATTTTTCCCCATAGACCAACATTGGTATAAGACATCTGCAACTCCAAACAAGATGAATAAAAGTATGACACTCTTGTTCACTAATTTTAAAATCACATTCTTTTAGACCTTCCCGGAGGCTAGAAAAGCAATTTTAAAGTGTGTGATGCCATCCCAATTTATAGTCAACTTTGTAACTGTAGATGTGTGGACATGAGCAGGAAATCAATGTGCATGTGCAGTGAGAAAGAAACCAGAATCCTTCTTTTGGTGTCTGGTGTCCAGTTGTTACAACACTTAATATTATACCACTTATTTTTTGTTACACAGTACAAAGATGCTGACCGAGAATCCTAGCCATCAATAATGATGCAATTAAGAACAACCTGACTTTCCAATATTTCCGCTGTTTATCTTAACTTAACTGTCTGCAAATATTTATCAGAACTGTGTAAGCAAATGTAGCTCTGCGAAAAAAAATTTGTCCCAAATCCTTGTCTCGGTTGTGAGACACTTAGTGCAGTCGCACACACCTCGAGCCTGGATTATACTTGGTTGCTGACACAGACACAGACAGCTGGAGACCTGATGGCCGAATAGTCATTCTTGTCATACTTCTTTGAAATCACCTTGATGTCAGCTGCCTGGGTGCATGCGTAGTTGGTGCATTGCAATGTAAATTCTCCACTGAGAAAGTACGCACACAGAGTCCACGCTGACCATCTAAGGGGCCAAAGATTTGCCCCCTTAATGATGCTGGTAACTTTTCTGTCTGTATCCTGTGGCAGTAATGCTGTATGGATTTCTCATTAACCTTGTGGAGTTTCTATCAGAAGTTTAAGTTTTACATTTATTTATCAATTTGTAACAACAGTAATTGAAAGAATGGACACAATGTGACACCTTCATGTTAAATCATAGAAAATCATAGACAAGATAGATGAATCAAAACAGTTTTTGCATGTTAATGTAGAAGTTTTAAAATGTTCTTTTCTTCTTTGGGTCCTAGCTGGCAGCTGATTGACTGTGGTGTGCTGTGGGTGCTGCAGGATGTCAAGTTCTCTAAGTGATATTCTTCCACGACTTTTGATCAGTGGCACTGGTTGTAGCTTACTCGAGATCAAATTGTTGGCCCTTCAAATTGTCCCCAGTCTGTTTGGTCCATGTTTTCTTTGGCATGTTTTGTTTGACGTGCCAACGAGCAGGCTGTTAGTTCCACAGTAATTAGTGTGGTAGTTGACCTGGTGCATATTTGGTCACCACCGATTAGTTGCTGCTGGCAACAGTCTCCAATGACTTTGTTTCCCATGTGATCACAAATAGAAACTCCAAGAACTTGTCGTAGACAATGCATTTGGAATGTCTCAAGCTTGTCAAGGACTAGGTTTCAGAGCTGTAGGGGAAGATGGGCAGGATCAGTGTTTGGAAGAGATGAAAGTAGTTGTTTTAAAATTTTAAAACTGATTGATTTTTTTTTTTTCAAAGTTTAGGAAATTTTGGACATTTGCCAGTTCTTTGCTTGCTTGTCACGTATCATGATACATGTCATGTTTTGTTTCATACCGTGGTTTTGGTTTTTTTGGTTGTTTTGTTGTATAATTAAGTTTTTGTGTCTCTCTCAAATTATATGCTTCTGCTAAAATTTAAGAAATGCATTCTCTTTTTTTGTGCTGGAACCTGCAATTTTCTTAAAACGCAAACACCGGTGTTTTTTTTTTAGGAGACTGAATGGGATTCAAACAGAGGTGCAAAAGGACACAGAGAGCTGGCCATATAACTGTCAAGCAGTGCTGTGTTTTTCCCAGCAGATCAGCTCGTATATCTTTACGTAAAATCCACCCCTCTTTTTGTGCTTCTAACCTCATTAAGCATTATTGCGGTCACTGTTTATTATTTTATTAAGACATCTGTGTGGGAAACGCCCACCAACTCCACTTTATGGTGCTCTACATCTTCCCTAATCACTTCATGCCATAAGCGAGTTCACAGAAGGATGTAAAGAAGTAAAACTGACACATTTTACAGTAGACAGGGCACTTCAGCATTGCAGGTAAACAGAGGCAGTGGGATTGATGAGTGCAGATTTTACATGTCTGAAGTAAGAATAGATACCTGCATACTTTAGAAGGTGTTTTCTTTATTGCATATATTCAAAATTGTAAAAATGGTTAGCCAACTTATGAAAAAAGTTTTGTTTTTGTTTTGTTGTTTTGTTTTTTTCTTGATGCTGTATTTTCCTCTGCTGCTGCCCTCATTTTCATGTTTTATCTTCAGGCTATTGTTTTCTGACCAAAACCTGTCTTCATGTTTTTTTCTCACCCAGAATGCACTGGAAAGGACTGTTCAGCCACAATTTGCCAACAGTGGCCCACAGGGGACAGCGAAACCATTCATGTGTGAATATTTGACAAATCAACAAATTATAGGGTGAAATGCAGAAAGGGTGCTCCAATTTAGCGGAGAGCGATTTTTGGCTCCTCATTTGCAATTTCATAGGCATCTTTTAACTTTCAAGGACATTTCTGCTCCATTAATTTTTGATCAGGCTCTACATAATACAGCGTGCATATGCATGCAGGCATGCAGCCTCAGCCTTGTGTAAATGAGTTTACTGACAAGTGTGACAAGTATGTGTGCCACAAAAATAGTTTTTGTCAGTTTGCTGAGACCTCTTCCGCTCACACTTGGAGGGAATATTGAAAAAAAAAGTAAACAAGAAGTTCCCAAGATAGAATTTCATCTGGCTGGATGCTTGAAAACATCCACTAACTCTGACTGAAGTTTTGTGTTCTGCATGTGTGCTTATTTCTGACATTTCCGTACATAACTTGTAAAATTAACTTAAAAACAAAGCAGGTAGCAGTCACTGTGACAGATTTTGTTTTGCAGGGAAGCTCTTCACCGTTATGTAATATCTGAAGCGAAACTGTGTACATACAAAAGGCTTTTTATTTTGCTGTGTAGTAATTGTGCAGTAATTGCCAAAAGAGTGCTGTGTGCTGACATTTTTGTATTATTACAGTAATCTGGCAGATCAATGGTGATGTGCAATAAGTGCACTCAAGGAGAAGCTATTGCTATAAAATCAAAACTTTTAAATGCTCTCTTCACTTACAAATAACTAGAAGCATCATTTACAAGCCAGTGTTTACTCATTACTTATTTAAATGTGTAAATGTAAGTAATGAACTGAATCAATCAAACGTCTAGTGGAAATGTAAATATGGAAAACTGCATTCTGAAAATGTTGCTTGAGATTTATTTGGATTAATTTCCTATTATAGCCCATCATTTTTGGATTTCTGCATATCTTCCCAAAAGTGGATACTCCATTTTAGTAACTTTAATTGTAACAACAGCTTAACTTTTCTTTTCTTTCTTGTCAATCAAGATTTGTGTTGACAACATTTCTTACTCGATGATGATGTTGGTGGCTCACCACTATCCATCCAGATTTTAACAATGCGTTGGACAGTTCTTAAACCTTCCTAAATTTTAGTAACTTCAGTAATCTCCTTAGTTGTTTTAGTTGCTTGATGCCAATACAATACAATAGAGCATCTTTACAGATGCAGGCCACAAGAAGGTGAACACAAACCAAAAGACAGTAAAGTTTCAAACTGTAAACTGACCACAGGATGTTCACATATACAAGATTATAGACTAGCTAGCTTCTGCAGAGATGACTGCTACTCATTGTACGGTGTGTGATTGGTAACTGGGATAAAGTCAAATCAGCAGGTGGGAAAGTGAACCGCTGGGGTAAATCACTGGCTCCCTCAGAAAATATGGGTGGGGTAATTGAAAGGAAAACACTCATCATCTAGCAACAAGGTGTCCAGTCACTTCACTGTAGAGGCTTAGTGACTGACAGCAGGAAACTCTGGTGCCTGTTGTGGTTGTTGGCAGCTTCCTGTAATGTGTGTGTGTGTGCCTGTGCGTGAGACAGGCAGGCTCTGTGTGTCTAGTCAGTCCTGACTGGTGGGGATGATTGTGAAACAAAACATGCTTTAAGGAACAATGTGGAATACCAACAGTGATAAACATTCCAGCAATTTTTAACAATGCCTCTAAAAGCCGCTTTGCATCAAAATCTTTAGGGATGAGATTTTCAGCACCTGCGGCGCTTTGTCAACTTTTGTGAAATCGATAATTTATCACTTCAACAAACCCGAAGAAAACAGTCATTGTGAAAAACCACTGGTGTCGGAGTTCTGATAAAAAATTCATGTCGCTATATCCCAGGTGTCTTGAAAGCTCAGTGCTCTTGTGAGTTGTCCCGCTTGTTAGAAATCCATGTGTACCCACCCATCGAATGTGATCTCTACTTTCATGACTACTGTGCCAGAAAATGACCCCGTGGTTCATTTGTACAAGCTCTTAATATAATTTGTGGTTAGTGTATGCTAAAAGTATGTGACGTGTAGCTGATGTGTGTGTGTGTGTGTGTAAGGGTCAAAAATGTCCCCTGTAGTCACTGTCTGTGCTTCTCATGCTGCTTTTTTTACGTTTCTGTTTTTTTTAAGCTCCTCCTTCTTTGTGGTGAATTCTGCTGTCACTCCTTTCCCTGTTCAAAGCCACTTTTAACCAATCAGCATGCTACATGCATCATCCCAGTTTGGCTACATGCTATTTGTTTCTATTAAGCTAGCATGTCTGCATAGGTTCCACACCCAAATCCTTCACCTTGTGTAGCCAAATACCTTAACATACACCATTTTCTAACATTTTAAATGACATGACAGTCAGCTAACCTGATTCTTAACGCTTTTCCAGTCCTTTGACGTGGCAGCAGTCCTTTGTAGCTTCAGCAATGGTAAAACACGTTTTTCAGATGTCTGATATCATCGTTCATTCGAGGAACTTGTTGCTGCTTTCAGAGATTTCACAGTACTTTAAAGATCAGTAAATTTTCTCTACAATGTCTGTAAAACCTGCTGCACAATTATACAAATGTAAAACGTTACCTCGTTTTAAGTAGGTAAATATTACACAGTTAAAAGTGCAGCTCTTGCAACTTTATTGCTGACATAGCTTAAATCCTTTCATGCACTAAGTCATTTTGCAAATGTCAACTTATCAAGAAAAGCATTTTAAAGGGAAATAATTATAAGCACCTACAATCTTTTTTTTTTTCTTGTTTTTGAAAGCATGGTTAGAATAAAACCCACCAACACTAAAACCACTTCAGTCCATGAGGCAAAGTAGAGTTGTTTCCACTCTCGCCCAGCAACAACATTCATACAATCAATTTTCACGGCCTCTGTGATGTCCCCTATTTTTCTCCCCTCTGTGGATTCCCTACTGTCATTTTAACTTTTTACCTTACATTAACAACTGAATGACTTGTTGAAGGTGTAATTAGGATTTTTTTAAATTCAATTTAAATGTATGTTTTCAGAAAATGTTTATAGAAGAACTTTTCCTCTCTTTAATAGTGCGACAGCAGGAAATGGAGCAAGAGTGGGAATGAGACTGACATGCAATAAAATCTCAATAGCTAAGCAGCAAGGAAGGACTGGATTAGCCAGCAAGGCCCACCCTGGAACTGGTTGGTGGGGGAGCAGATGGAGTTTTAACATGAAACAGCAACTGGGCAAACTCCACCTGCTGGTAAGAATCACATGACCAGATCCAAAAAATCCAGAGCAACCAGTTAATGAACCTTTAAAGAGCATTGCAGCCCATTTAACAGATGCAGCAAACAAGAAATATGTCTTTTATAATGTGAATTGATGCTTGCTAAATATGGTAAACCAACATTACCCAAAATGCAGCTCAACTCTGTCGCCTTGAAGACTGCCAGTGTGAGCACGTTACACTAATAACAGTTATAGTGTTGAAGTATTAGTCTCATAAACAGCTAAGGGGTAGGTAAAAGAAGTCAGATAAGGCCTCAGTCACACAGGCCTGGAGACCCTATGGCATCTCCAGTTGCTAAGGAAAAATGTGTATTTCCCAATCAACTGGGTAGGGAGTGGTTGCTGGCTGTTGCTATGTAATGTCGGTCTCAAAGAGCGACATGGTGCTGCACCACACATTTCTTTGTGAATGCTTTGGTTGCTAGCAGACTGCCACGATCACCTGTAGTTTGCATGGACGACGCTGAACTGTCTGCAAGCGAAACGCGAAAAAATGCAAACTGGAAAACAGAGAATATCAAAGTAAAGGTTATGCCTTTCAAAATGCAACCAACACATTTCTAAAGGGACAACGTTTACTTTGAAGGTGAATGGTCTTCGTTTTGGGTTTGCATTGCACTTTTCACAGTTGGTGAGGTGTTTGCGATTGTGGTCATGTGCAACATAACATACCTCTTTGCAGCCAATGGCAACTAACAACTTCCAACAACCAGCTGGTTGGGGAATCACATTTTTCCCTAGAGATTGGTGGTTACAAAGAGGTTGCAGACTGGATTCTAGAACTGCACGACTTTGGTCAAATCTAACTTCTATATTATATTTATATATTATAGTTTTGATTTAGTCTTCTGATGCCGTCACATAATATAAAATATAAAACACATAATATTCTCCAAAAACTTTAAAGTATAAAATCAGTGATATTCACCTTTAATTGGAAAAGTTGTTTAGTTAAGTGATGCAATATAATGGCGGGGCTCTAATTCAAACACTTTGCATCCAAACTCAATTCAATATAGCGTGAAATTATGGTTTCAGATAAAGTGGCAGGATAATTAATTTAAAATGCCTTCAGGCCCTTCAGTTAGAAAAATACAATATAAAACAGCAATACAATAACAACGAAAGAAATTAAGGGAATTAACATTTGCCATATCCAATCTAATTTAGCTTCTGTTTGCCCTGAAACTTCCCTTTAACTTCGCAGCTTTCACTGCCTCTTGTAGTCACTCTTTGACTTCTCAGCTCTAAAGGGAGAAAGGTAAATCTTCTTCCACCTCTCCAACTGCCTGCACTTCCTGCTCTCGGGTCATCAGTTACATTTATTTTCTCTCTGTTCCTCTCAGGCTCCTTGCTCTGTCTGTCTCTGGCAGGTCTTCCCTGGTGTGTCTGCAGTAATCTGGTCAGTGTCAGCCATTCTCCCCCTACATGCCCTCGGAAAACCAATTAACCCTATCAGCCATATCTGAGTATCACCAGATAAATCCAGTGCCGCTGCCGCTATGAAAGAGAGAGAGAGAACGTGTGTGTGCGCGTGTGTGATGAAGACAAATATATACTGTAACTTTCTCCTAGGCCTGGTCATTGCACACGCACCTATTGTTGTTGCCATGGAGAGGGATTAAAGTACAATCAGTGCTCTGCCTGAATGTCTGTCACCAGATCGTCAGACCAAACGTGGGTGTTTCTGAATGGTATGTGTGTGTAAGTCCATGCACAACCTCTGAGTGTCTATGTGCATGCACGTGAGTGTGACAGGATTTCAACCTCCTGTGGAGACACGGAGGTGGGAACTCGTGTCCTATTATTTGGCCAGTCGACCAGTGCAGGGAAAGAGCATCCACATGAGATGTACAGAGAATTCATTTTATCTCACTTAATGGAGATTTAGTTGAACATGCTCGGGTTTTCCTGTGTGTGTGTGTGTGTTTTCTGCGTGTGTGTTTGATTTTTTAATATAAAAATCTGTGCAAACATACAAAAGAACACTGACTTGCTTTTATGTAAAAAAAAAAGAAGTTAACATTGTTATTATTTATTGCAGCTTCAGGACAGGAGCGATCATGCTGGAATAAACTGAATGAGCATGAGCTTACGCATTTTTTTGTTGTTGTTGTATTTGGAAAAAGTAATTAACTAAAAAATGTTACAAAGGCCAAACAACTTGTTAGTCCTCATACTACAAACATATTTTTTTTAAAAATTTGCAGTAAAAACATGCTGTTAGACAATCCAAATTACTTCACTCACTAGCCACTTTATTAGGTATACCTACTCAACCTACTCAATCATCCAGTCATATGGCAGCAACACAGTGCATTCAGGCATGTAGACGAACTGCTGAATACCAGCATGGGGAAGAAAGGTGATTTAAGTGACTCTGAACATGGCATGGTTGATAGTGACAGGCAGGCTGGTCTGCCTGTCACTATCTGCTAACCTGCTTATCTATTGGGATTTTCCCACAAAACCATCTCTAAGGTTTACAGAGAACAGTATGAAAAGAGAAAGTATCCAGTGAGCAGCAGTTCTCTGGTGGAAAATGCCTTGTTGATACCAGAGGTCTGAGGAGAATTGGCAGACTGCTTCAATCTGATATTAAGGCAACAGTAACTCAAATAACAACTTGTTAACAACAAAGATATGCAGAAGAGCATCTCTGAATGTACAGCATATCAAACCTTGACGCGGATGGCCTACAGCGGCAGAAGACCAAGAAGGCTACAGTTCACACTTTTCTTTCCAAGCTCCTTAGACTTCACACAGACTCATGTAAAACTGCTGCCTGGTTTGATCAGTCTCAACTTCTGTTACGAGATTCTGAATCTAAACAACACAAAAGCATGGATCCATCCTGCTGTACTAAGCTATGACAGCTGAGGCTGCTGGTGCTGGTGTATTAGTGTGGAGGATATTTTCTTGGCACACCCTGGCCCTTTAGTACCAGTTGAGCATCATTTAAATGTCACAATCTACCTGAGTATTGTTTTTAACTATGTCCATCCTGTAGTGAGCAGTGTGCCCATCTTCTGATGGCTGTTTCCAGCAGAATAACACAACATGGTCCCAAAGCCCAAAAAAAATCTCAAACTGGTTTCTTGAACATGACAGTGAGTTCAGTGTACAAAACTCCATGGATACTAGATCTCAGTCCAACAGATCATCTTTGGGATCTAATGGAACAGGAGAGTCACATCTTGGATGTGCAGCTAACAAATCTGCAACAACTGTGTGATGCTGTCATGTCAGCATGGACCAAAATCTTTGAGGAATGTTTCCAGCACCTTGTTGAATCTACGTCATGAAGATTTAAGGCACAAGGGGTCCAACTTAGTAGTAGCAAGGAGTAATTAATAAAGTGGCCAGTGAGTGCATTTTTCCACAGCCTCACTCTGGCGAGCATGCCTTTAGCTTGTGACCAGTTGGCTGTATCCATAAAACAAGACATGTGAAACATTAAAAAGTCAGCCTGTTACACTGTTTTCAGTCACTCATGGAGCTAATTTAATTAATGAGCTGGTTATTGCTAAAAATATCAGCTAGTGAAAAACCGTCATTTCAACTCTTCAAATTTGAGCGTAGCCAGTTATAAAAGCGGGTGCATTTATTTGCTCTATGTGAAGTGAATTTACTGTTTAAACATTCATATTCATTTTGAGTGGTAAATCTACAAATATTCAAATCTGAAGCTGAAAAGTGACAGTTTGACAGTATTAACCACTAAATTATTATTAAAAAACTACATATGAGAGAGAAAGAAGAAAGCGAGAGAATGATAAAGAGAGCGACCATGTTCATTAGAGCCTGCGTGAACACTAAATGCACTCGGCCATGCGTTCTTAATAAAAGATGATGATCCCTTCATTTCACCGCCACCTGGGAAACAGGAAGCTCATCAAAGCTTGATTAGATACTGCAGTCAGCCATGCACACAGAAACACAAACACGGCCGGCCTATGTATATCTAATTCATAACCTTACAGTCTTCAATCATATCTGCAGCAGTGTGTTTTCTGCTTTATGAGCGCTTGGCAGAGAGCACAAAGACTGAGGAGAGAAGAGCGTCACAGAGTTGGCGTGGGGCCAGAATAACTAATTTGCTGTAATGACTTTCTGGCAGTTCTGACACAGAGGAGCTCCCACATAAAGTGAGAGGCCGGGCCACGACGGGCAATTCAATTACGATTCCGTCACAGTAGCCGATAGTCGCAGATCAGGGCAACATCAAAACGACAGCCGGTGATGATACGCTACACTGCCGGGCTGAAACAATGAAGCAGGTAATGTCTTTTTTTCCTCTTTTTTTTCCCCCAGTAAATAAATACAGGACACATCTCTAATATCCTGCACAGGAACTTTTGGTTGTTTTATTGCAGAAATGTGGACCAAGTTGTCCATATGGAAATCAAAAGTAAAACTGCAGTACAGCCCACTATATATTTTTTTTATTTCTGAGTGGATGAGATAATTCTGGATGAAAACATGCTGAACTCTGCTTTTTTTTGTATATATTATGTGCAAAAGGAGATGGAGAAATAAGAATTATTCTTCCCTCTATCTGGCACAAAGTAAGTGTTATACTTTTATTCCTAATTAAAGGTTCAAATAATTTGAAATGTTCACAGCAAAGGTCAAAAATCCTCAAGAGGACAAAGCTGAAATTGGCAATGGAAATTAAAACAGGGAGCTCAAACCAGTTAAAAAAAAAAGAAGACACATTTGATTCCTTGTTGTAAAGTCCCATTCCTCCAGTGCTCAAACAATCATGAATTACATTTGGCACAGCCAAAATCATCCCAAGTCTGAACAAAAAAGTAGATCACACCACGTCAAAGAAGTCGTTCAGCTGCTCCAGAATATTTTTCAGTTCTCTGCTTTCCCTAAATTTGCCCTAATAAAAAATTCTCATATTAATAATGGATAAAATAATACTGGATAATGCGACTGAAAATTCACAGACAAATAATTATCATTTGATTTTGCTGTTATTTTCAGCTCTTGGGATTTCTTTCTGCTCATTGTTTTGGGATTACACCCCCCACCCCCACCCCCCCAAAAAAGAGAGAACCCTCTCAAAATCCTGCATGCTACAAAGTCATCGCTAAACAGCAGGAAGACAACCAGATGATGGAGAGAGTGTTTTTAATAAAAGATTTATCTAAATCTCCTAATGTTGCGCCTTATCTGCTGAATGTGTACATAAGAAGCTGTTTGATGACATGTACACTGTAAACACCAGCTCCTGTTTTGTGCATCTACAATTTAGATTATGAACCCGTGCAGCCAAAGGACTGACTGTAAGGAGAACTGCTCTGCACATGTGCAAAAAATGTAGCTTTCATTCAGCATATCGATTTCATGACGCTTGTGCTATATTTCATATCTTTGGCCTCATTCTTGTTCAGCACTTTCACAGATTTTTGCACTGCTAACCAAAACAGGCAAAACATGGAACAGGAACATTGTAAATTAACAGGTATATTTACATGCTTGCAGTCCCCTAGAATTCATACTCGTGGGATGTTTATCTTAATTCTTTATCTCTAGGAGGGAAACTAGATGTCTTGAAAGCATTGATTCTGCTTTGTTAACTTAGGCTTTAGTCATGCAGGCCAAGAACCTTGTCATTGGCTACCCAGGTTAATGAGTGGTTGCTGGAAGTCATTAGGTGAAAGGGGTTGCAAAGAGGTTGCTGCACCAAAAGCCTCCTTGCAAACACACTGGTCAGTGGCAGATTAAAAATGGTCACCTGTAGTTAGTTTGCATAAAAAACCAAAGTCAACTTGTCTGCAAGCACTTGCCAACTACTTGCTGTAGTTGGTGCTGTAGTGAAACTTGGAAGTTTGACCTTCAAAGTCAGAGTGGATCCTCTCTAAGTGAGTTGGTTGCAGTGGTAAGGCACAACTTTTACTTTAAAATGTGTGACTGAAAATGTAAATCATTTGTTGTCAAAGGTTCACTACCGCTCATTGGGTAGTTGGTGAGTACAGACAAGTTGGCATTTTCATGCAAACTGTAGGTGACCGTTGCAATCTGCTGGCAACCAAAGCAATCAAAATGATGTTTTTCGGTGCGGCATGCTCTTTGCAGCTGATTTCACCTGCCGACAGCCAGCTACCACTCACCAGCTGGTCGGGGAATGCACATTTTTCTGCGGATTGCCTGGCTCTGTGAGACCTAAGCTGTAATTCAATTTAGGCTAGATTTGTTTTCCCACAGAGAAGCCAAGACAATTACCAGACAACATCTACCTTGGCGGAAATATGGTCAAACATAAAAATACCTTGTGACTGACAAACCACAGTATAGTTAGCAGTGCCCTGCGATGACAGTATAAGTGAGTGAGAAGCCCAAAGAATGACTGGCACTGAACCAGATTCATCAACATGACAGAATAATCCAAAGAGGATGAGGGTAAGAAAGTGAGAGGAAGACTGACAGAGAAAAGAAATGATGAAATAAAGGGAGCGGGAGAGGAATAGAAAAGAAAATATGATGATGATGATAATAACAGAGTAGCTGCCAAGAGAAATGACAGCAAAGGTTAGAGCTGCCCTGTAGTGGTTGGCTGACATGTGTCACTCACAAAAGCAGACTCGTGCAGAAAATGCACACACGCATGCATGCACACCACTAACACATCAAAATGTCCTCATTCTGATGGACTAAACCTCAAAGTTGTCCTCACTAAGACAACTGTGCCATATGGACCTGCTCTTGTAAACATATGGGGCTTTGGTTGTGAGTAAAAAAAAAACTGTGAGGTCCAGTAACAAGAAACACACACAAACAGATGTACTTAGGAGTTACCACCTGACATGTGAGACTGGCAAGCAAAAGGAGAGTGGCAGGGAGGTGAAGGGATGAGAATCAAACCCACCTGACAGTTTGACAAATACGGGCCAGATGCTTGCTGTGACTTGTTGCTTTGACCTGCTGTGTCAGACCTGCTCTCATAGACATATGGGACTCTGATTCTAACAACCTGTGATGCTGTAAAAAAACAAAAACAAAAAACAAAACAAAAAAAAACCCAAAATAAAAGAGGTGTGCTTCCCAGAAGCGCCTTTCTCTCTTGGGCATTAAAGCCCTAGAGCACCTCATCACATCTGGGCTCTCCAGCATCAAGGGCACTTAGTACACATTCAGATGGAAACTATTTTCCTTCAAAACACCTTTATTGCAGGGAACATAATATCCACAGTGCAGCAGTTACCACTTTTACTACACACAAGCTTGATGAGAGTGTTAGAATCACTGGTAAAAATTTATCAAAAAGAAGTAAATAACACTTGAAAGTACTTGGTATCTTGTGCATTGCATCGTACATAAATATTTTATCAATATTTGCACTGTCATTGCATTTTCACGCCTATAGTTCGTTTACTCTGGTCTGAATCAGTTCATGGTTCTGGAAACCAAAATGCATCAGTACAAATGCTCATTGTGCTTTGTGGCCAGATGGGTGTGGGGCCGGAGCAACAAACATAAACACAGGTAGAAGCTGGTGTTTTCTGGGCTAGTGGATAAAATGGAAGCTTTCCATTCATCTTATGGCTAGCTGCTACAGTTTGTGTACTCTATGTCTATAATACTGAGCCGTATCCCAGAATGTAAAGCATGCCTTGCTACAACAAGCTATTTAGCTCAGACTTACCATACCATACAATACCGTGCCATACTATCTTTATTTATAAACCACTTTAAAAAAAACCACAGCTGACACAAAGTGCTGTACATTGGAACTAAATAATAAAATTACATAAGATATAAATAAAAGCCCAAATAAAAAAAAAGTAAAATAATTAATTAGTTAA
>VVHJ01046384.1:0-10237 GCA_015107715.1 Tylochromis polylepis
ATGTGCAAAGCTGGTAGAGACATACCCTAAAAGACTGGCAGCTGTAATTGCAGCAAAAGGTGGTTCTACAAAGTATTGACTCAGGGGGCTGAATAATTATGCACACCCCACTTTGCAGTTATTTATTTGTAAAACATGTTTGGAATCATGTATGATTTTCGTTCCACTTCTCACGTGTACACCACTTTGTATTGGTCTTTCACATGGAATTCCAATAAAATTGATTCATGTTTGTGGGTGTAATGTGACAAAATGTGGAAAAGTTCAAGGCGGCCGAATACTTTTGCAAGCCACTGTATATAGCGCCAAATCACAACAATAGTCGCCTCAAGGCGCTTAATATTTGTACAGTAGATCGTACAATAATAGATACAGAGAAAACCCAACAATCATATGACCCCCTATGAGCAAGCACTTTGGCGACAGTGGGAAGGAAAAACTCCCTTTTAACAGGAAGAAACCTCCGGCAGAACCAGGCTCAGGGAGGGGCGGTTGCATGTAAGAAATGAAAACACCTGTTGCATCATCACCGTAACTGAAGGAGATGAAATCAGCACACATTATTTCACAGCTCATGCTCTTGGGTGGGAATTTTTACAGCTACACAATAAATAGAGTATAGAGTGTTTACAGTGTTTGCGGGAGGGGGTGTACTACACAGGAAGAAGAGTGAGGTGCACGAATGTGGCCCACCCATTTACACATACAGTCCTTGTACACACAAGTTATTTCTTTGCAACATTCACGAGTGAGAAAAGTTCACCTCTCGTCCTACTCAGGTAGACAAATTGCATACAGCAGCGAGTTTTTCCCCAAAAAAGTAATCTGCTGTATTATGTGAGTCACTCCTGAAATGTCCATTCATTATCTGCTAAGGTGAAGATGTTGCAATTTAAAGCTGGCTTTTTATTCTTCCTCAAAACTGTAATTGCACTTGAGGAGGTTACAATCGTTCCCTGACTTATTAAGCCGCAAAAATGCCGGTCCTTTTTTTATCCCACAATATTTCAAATGTCTAACCTTCAAAGTGCTGCAGACATGCGCCATCAAAAGATATCTGAGGTGGAGTGACAGTTTATTTCATCTGGAAACTATTTGTATCTTTCATCTTGGTTTAAGCCTGCTATTATACTCGGGTGTGAAGCTGCAGTGATCAGAGATGATCAAATTCCAGTGAAAAGTGTTTGACGCATGACACAGAAATTTGCAATTTGTCACAGTGTTCATGTCACATCACCCGGCAGGGATAATGCTACTGTCAATGTGCTTTGTAGATAATAGCTCATACTGATGTTCTTCACAAAAGTCTCGCTTTTTGTTCCATTCATCTATTGTTTTTTCTAAACAACTGACCACATAATGCCAGAAAAGAAGTTAATCCAGAAGGAATGAAATTCACAGTGAGTGCAATTAAATATCACACAAGTACTTAATATAAAACAGTTGAGCTATTACTGTGCATCTACATACCTGAAGATGCAGAGGATCACAATAGCGGTAGTTAGCGAGACGAGCGATACGCTGTGGCCGATGGTGTAGCCAATCTTCACTTGCCAAAAAAACTTTCCCTGCACAAAGAAACATAAAAAACAAAAGCACAAATCAAAGAAAAGGAAACAGCTGGTGTATGTTTACACACTGAAACAGTTACACTACTCGTGTTAGTTGATTTAACCATTCAAAACCAACTGATTTGTTTCAGTTTTTTGTTTAAAGACGTCCTTCATTACTGCTGTTAAGCGTTTAGGTTCCACTCCTGTCATTTATAAGTGATGTAACTGAAGAGCTCTTGAACCACGGTCTTGTGTCTCTCTCTTACCAAATACTGGGTCAGTTCAGCTGGATTTACTGACTCAGTCCAGTCATGCGATATACTGTAACAGCATCCTGAATGTCTGGATCCTTTCAGAGAAGCTTCGCTATGTTACTGCCATGGCACTGTATGTTGTGCGCTTGATGAAAATTAAATTAAGAGCTCCTGCATCCTCTGGCACACTCACACATATCATGTTTGCTGTAAGACGGACATCAAATTCCTTTTAGAGTACTTCACCGGGCCAGGTCCCTCCTGACTTCCTATGTGGCATACTAATGAGGCCGCCTCTTTGACTCAGAGAGCAAAGTGCCCACCAAGAAAGCTTTTACCACCCTGCAGTGCATATCCACTCTTCACCCTGCTCCACCTTCGTCAACACAGACAAGATTAGCTCTCGCTGCAGTAAAACTGAACTAAATAAGACCAGCATTTGATTTATTTATTCTCTTCCTACTCCTGGAAGCATTCTGAATAACTTCTAATGACTCATAATGCCTGATAACGGAGGCAGGAGTTATTACTGACCTGTCTGTGTCAATTATATCAAGTGTGTTTCAAAGACATGCGCCTGCATCAGCAAACAATGGAGAATGTTGACATTTTGGTATTTGAATATTTAATGCTGTCAAGTATTTTTTGTTTTGCAATTTAGTCATGAATTCTTTCTCCTAAAGGAATAAAGGGGCACACAAAGAAAGACAAAAGTAGCCCACAGAAAATAATACAGAAAAAGCTGGCACACATCTGGTCAGTACACCATGTATTTATCATTAATAAAATGAATACTGCTGTAACTTTCCAGGCAACTGTGTTCCTTTTTTTAATTACAATATGGACATTTTTGTTACAACATCAAACCTAATTAGCTTATAACCATAAGATTATAACCATAGATTTCTTTCTAATCCAATCTTTCTCCCACTGTATGACTAGCTAGCGGCTAAAAATTCTGAAAGTTTTTAAGCTTAGCCTAATTTAGATTTAGGGCACAGCTACTCTGGTTATCTTTACAGTTGAAATATACATTTACCAAAACCCATTGTTACTCTTTGTTGAATCTGTACACAAACATGCATCCATCTTAAATAATCTGTGCAAGCATCAGCTTTTTCTAAAGCACACACAGATTACAATTTTAAGTAAGGTACCATGTAAATACAGTATGTTTAAATTAGTACACTCTAGAGATGCAGTAATGATAAGTAATGCAATATTTAGCTTTGGAATAGCAAGCAGATTGTTTACTTCCACACTTTATATTAAACTAGTCAAAACAAAGTACCACGGGTTCTAACTCAGCCCTTCACAGTTATGAGTCAGTGAATTAAATGCACCTTCCTCAGTAGACATGTTACCTGTATACTAAGGAACGTACTGCATTAAGCTGTTAAGTTAGTTGGGCATGTTGCTGTGTTCCTGCTATCTTTTGCTTCATAAGAAAATTTCTTAAAATGCAGTTTAACAAACGAATTTTCATTAATTTCCTCAGCTTGCTGTTTCATGACATTTCTATAAAATAACAATAATGAAAAAGCCTGTACATGAAAATATAAACAGTATTCATTGACAGCTTCATTCTATGTATTCTGTAGACTCAGTCATTTGAGGCAACTCAATACATAGGACTGAACAAAAGCATATATGAGGTACACAGTTGCAAACCAATCAATACAGTAATTTCCCCAATACAGCCAATAACACCCACCCACAGAGCAAAGAAAAGAGCTTTTCATTCAATTCTTCCTGACCGCTGGCTCTGGACACCATTTCCTGCTGTGCTGCTCTGGTCATTCACTATGAGACTGTGTCAGTCTACTCACATCATCGCTAGTGCTGTTGAGATTGTATCCACAGCTCACAGCAATGTCAATAGGATGCATCTCGGTCCAGCCATCTTCTGTGCAGGTTTTGGAAAGGTTACCTGGAGACGGAGAAGAACTAAAGAGGTCACAGCCACCCAAGCACTACACTTCCTCTGCCTGCCCACCAATAGGTTCAAATTGGACACGTTGTGACATTGTCAGTGACCTAACAGGTCACTGCAAACAGCAAACAACAGCAAAAAAATCAAACTCTGCAAAGTGCCACAGAAGGTCTTTCCTGCTAATGTGAGCCGCTATTGACTTGTACTTTACCTGAGCCTGCAGAAAGGCACTCTGCTGTTACAGATATTGACTGATCCATATCTTGCCATTCATCTAACCCCACATAATGATCCAGGCAAGAATGCATGTACCAGATAATACTACCATGCCCACAACATACTGCTCGACATTTACTCTAACAGCCTATTGTTTAACATCTGATGATAATATAAATAAAAATAATTAAAAATGTTTAATCATGATAGGGATACTAAGAGCAGATATTATATATAGATAGAGGCCGACTGATATCGTATTTTTAAGGCCAATACACGGTGACTAAAAAATCTGATATATTGGCCGATATGTTTTCTTTCAGATTTTCCTGAGATTTGTTAATTATGAGTTCCTACTATAATTATATGACAGTGCATGTTAAAAAATCTTTTTTCAAAAATTGTCACAAGTTTTATATTACTCGTATACCGTCTGTCCAACTCAGCTAAAATCAACTGGTTGTTCGTGTTGGTAACAGTAAGGTTGCAGAGTGCCCTCTGGTGGATAAAGTATGAAACAGCACTCAGCACTCATAATACGGTTGAAGGGTGTTTCTCCCGTTCCTTCTTTACGTTTTTAATCATCATTTATCGGCTGTTGTAAATGCTGATACTGATATATTGGCCGATGTTAGCCAGGCCGATATATCAGGTGGGCTCTACTGTAAGATGATAGGTGATGATAGGTGTAGGCAAAAAAACAAATAAATGAATGATTCTGCTGGAACCTTTTGAGTGATTCATACTGCGTGTCTCAACATTTTGTTCCTTACCAGATTTAATTTAATTACAACATAATCCCATATTATATTAACAAAGAACATTGAATGGATGGTGTGAGACTTTCTTTCAAAACTGTTGTAAATAATTTCTAGAAAACCATAATTTTTTGAGAAATCCCAGCTACCATAGAGTGAGAAGCGGGGTACACCCTGGCCAGGTCGCCAGTCTGTCGCAGGGCGACATTTTCAGTTTTCTCTTCTTTTATATTTAATTTTTGTTCATTATAGATTTTCTTTTGTTTTTTAAACCTCCTGACTCTGTAATGAGGCAGGCAATAAAAGAGAATTATGCAAATCTGTGACCAATATTATCTTCTTCCCATAACCTGATTTCTATTGATTCGTATGGAACTGTCCTTTCATTTCTAACATTTCTGATTTAGTTTGTTTTTTTTCTTCTTTGTCTTCTTTTGTGGATTTCCTATAGAGACTTCTTTAGATGGTCACAAAAAATATGGAGCCACGTTATTTTAAGAATGTTGAGTTACTATTTCTCTCACTATGAAATACGCAGCAGAAATAGTCTGTCATTTGGTTTATTTGTGAAATGTGTTCATGGTTTATTCATTCATGGGGCATCAAAGGTTCATGTAAACAGCTTAATCAATAAAAGACCTTAATTTCAATGTGACTGACAGACAGGCTGCTCTGTGCATGTAAACAAAGCCACTTATAACCAAATGATATCAGGCAGTGAGCTGCTAATGAAAGAATGTGCACCAGGAGGTTGTTTCTACAGCATAAATACTGCTAAGCACAGAGCAGTAATGTGACTGAAATACCTCTTCTGTGACTGCATTTAAGCATGATGCTCGAGTCTGATTTTACCATAAATCAATTTCCCAATTTGCCAAACACACCTTCATGGATGCATAAGTAAACACACACACAACATCAGGCTCATCAAATCAACATCTTCCATATTCCTCGTCTGTCATCGCAGAACTTTTCAGACAATTTTTGAAGCGAAAGGCACGGGCTAAATCCTCCAGAGAATCCTGAATGAATACATTGACTAAAGCTGACTTGAAGTAATCGTATAGGCACGTGGACTCACGTTCGTTTACAGTCTGGGTGGAAGGGATTCAGTCTTTCCAGCAGATTTATTGCAGGATATTGCAGAACGGCAAAGCAGAAAATCACCTAGAAGCAGTGTGACCCGACCTATACTCGAGACCATTTCACAAATAAAACTTTGAAGCATAGAGCCCCTGAACAAATCTTGTGTTTGCATGGATCGCTCATATTACAGAAAAAAAAATCTATCTACCAATGTCCCTGTCAGTATTTATCTGTCAGCACCCACCATTTGATAACGGATGTTTTGGAATATGGTTTAACACCAAGTGTTAAATATGGTAAAATATTGCACAATAACCCAAACAAATCCCACTCTAGAAGAAAAGAGGAGGAAAAAAAGCAAAATTTTAATTCAACCATCTTCAAGTACAAAAAAAAAGCTAGAAAACTGATTTCAAAGGACTCTTCACTTTGTTTAGCATGTTAACATTTTCAGCAGAAACACAGCAGTAAAGTCATCCACAGTCGCTGTTTGTTTTTTCAATGCACAGATATAATTCACAATAATAATGCCGAATATGAGGCGATGCTGGCGGACTCTGAGAGTCCCTGTATGCTGACTAACAGCTTAATCTGTGAATTCTCATGCAGGACGAAGGTTTTATCAGGATGCTGTCAGGTTGCATAAGTGGAGATCTGCTGTCTGGTCACAGGGTTGAGCCATTTACAGAGAAATGGAGAGCTCTCTGAGAGCTGGAGCATAGTCACCACCATGGCCAGGTCCCTATGAGGAGCATTTTCAAATGCCATTAAAGAATGAACTTAGTGCACTTGTCCCCTCAACTATGAAGGATAATATTGGATTTATCATAATTTCTTATGCTAATTGGTTGAATTTCCTTTTGTCCTCGGTCATTTCCATAAAAAACAATATGAGTAAATTTACATGAGCATATTTAATAAAGCTCACACAAAGGCTACAGGTGCCCTCGAATCAATTATGACTCAAGTGAGGGCAAAGATTTATTAGATTATTTTCTTCTCTTTGATATTGATTTTTCTTTTTTGGGCATTTGTCTCTGCCAAACTGCAAACTCAATAAGCACTGGGACACAAAGAAATCTACTCATTTGATCTCTAATAGCCACAGTCTAGTAGCTCGCAATTTTCTCTAATTGAATTTTTGACAAGCCAGTAGATTGTTACAAATTTAAGTGCTGGGATACTTTGGACTGCTTCTCAGCAGTAATTGATGCATTTTGGCACTTAGAGTTGCTTTTGATGTCAGATTGATATTTAGATGGAAAATGATGAGGCTCAGTCCTGGTTGTCTTTTTTGTCTAAAGTCATGCTAGCTACTCATGATGCCCAGCATGGTGCAGCACATCTGGATGCTGACTTGCACAACATCTATAATATTTACCGTATGTAATATGTGAATATTGTAAATAATATTTACAATATCGTTAGAGAGGACTCAGGCACCAGTTCTCAAATTTGTTGGTGTCTCAGAGGAGTATGAGAGACAAACAAGTGGCATCAGTAGTGAGATGTGCGGGAAACTTTGTTTTTTCATGTTTTTCTTTAAATCTTCAAAAACAAAATTAAACTAAAGAGATTTATTCCAGACGTGCAGTCTCAGTCTTTTTATTTACCTCAAACTATTTCCGTCTCTGTTTATTCGCCTATTTGCACTCACTCTTTGTCGTTCTTGTTAGCAGGTAATACCATCAAGCTTTCCCCGAGTGTGCTATTTCATGTACGCATTATATCTTTGTAGCTGTTTGTCTTTGTAATAGGTTTCCAGATATTCACATATTCAATGACTGCAGCCACCAACCTCCCTGACTGTTACATATATACTTTTTACCTAACTCAGAACTTCAGCGTAAAAAAAAAAAAATCATTGCAACAGAGTGTCTGAGTGGCATCTGTCACACAGTTTTGAATAAGTCGAACATCTGACCTTAAATAAGTTCCACAGCTTTTCTGACAAAGTCAATGTTAACGCTGCCACTCCGATGTCAGCTGCAGCTCAGGTGTAAAGCTGTGAGAGCACAAGAAGCTCACAACAAGCAAAGCTTGTGATTTGTCCACCAGGCATGTCAGTAAACAAGCTTTCAACACGTTTTTATCACAAGCACTCAGGGAAATTCCCCCACCATGACAGCAAAGGTAACGTCATTATTCCACGGTTGCCTTTAGTTTGTGTGTCTGGTATCACTGCCACAAAAGAACACAAGGGCAGTCGGGTGACAGAAATGCTACAATTTATAGTTACCTTTTAGTTAAGTTTAGCAAAATAAAATGAACTGAAAAAAAATCCAGCTTTTTGGAAGGAGAGAGGTTGGTTAAAGCCAACAACAACAACAACAACAAAACACTTTTTCTGGTGGGAGCAGATTCAATCTGTTCTACTTGAAGCTAGATTATTTTTATTAGTGAACTCCAATACAGAAAAGTAGACCTAGGAAAAAAACATTTAAAAACTGTCAGCAGAATATTGTCTATTTTGGGTCTCTCCCCCTACTTTTGATGTTGTGGTATCAAAAATGTACTATAGTTGTAGTTACAGTGTGAAGAATCACTCAGATGAGTTCTCTCCAGGTTCTTCTGGTTTCCTCCAACTGTCCAAAGAAATGCATGCCAGGTTAAGTGGTGACTCGGCCATAGATATGAATGAGAGTGTGAATTGATGCAGTCTGTCTGTGTTAGCCCTGCAATGGATTTCACTTCAAAAGATATTTATGCCCAAAATGATGACTTTAAGTAATCTGATTATGTGTACATTTTCTATGTAATGTAAATGAAATGTTCTTGATTGGTATACATTCAGTTTGTACCAAGCATATTTTCCTTAAAGATTTATTTGAATAAATAAACCTTTGATTTTATATATTTTACATGCATTTTAGAAGTATTTCTTTTGTTCATGAGGGCCAAGAATGATTTTTTTTTTTTTAAGTGTAGTGACCTGTCCAGGGTGTACCCTGCCTCTCGCCCCATAACAGCTGGGAGAAGCTCCAGCTCAGCCGACCCTGAGTTGGATAAGTCAGAAAAGAAATGGAAGAATTGTTGAAAATTCAGATGTTCCTTTAGCTTCAGTTGTGGGTTGTTGTGCTCAATTAGCCCTTTATAATGAACAGCACATGACATAGACAGGTGAAATGTGTAAAAAAGAGAATAACTTCACGGATGAAGCTGAACTCCTGCAAACTTTAAAGGAAATTCACAGCAAAAATTCAGGGAGGCTTGCTAATATGAGACTGACAAATTAAAAATAATAAAAAAAATAGTTTAGTTTCAGTTTCATACAGTTATCTGAATGAGAAACTGATAGCTAATATTCTCACTTTAATCCAGACTGTGTTGGTGAGTTGTGGGAACAAAAACAGCAGAGACCCAGATCTCTTTTGGGGGCAAAAAGATCCTAATATGTAACACATGACATAAGGTAATGCTGAAGCCTTGCTTTTTAAGGATGATAAGAGGAGTATGCTTTGGGTTTAATAAGCCCCCAGAAATTTTACTGAAACACGACAGTCTGTTACTAAATATGGACAGCAGCTGCAATTGTCACTGTGGGCTTTTTGATAAACATGGCTCCTTAATGCAAGATTAAAGAATAGCAAAGACAGCTTTTTAAAAAATATAAAATGAGAGAGATGAGTTGAAGTCAGGTAAAAGCCATTTCTCTTGCCATGTCTCTTATTATAGGTGAAGCAATCACAAAGGAGGGGTTGTAGCTAAAAGTCAATCGTGGTTTTAATCTGAGAGACAGATAAGACGTTGGGCAAGCAAAAAGAGCTCCAAGTGAATAATAGAAAATCGAAGGACAAAACATAAAGATTTTCATTAAAAAATACAATATTTGTCTTAACTTACAGCACATTGTCTAGTAAGAAAAACTGATTTCAAAGTAAAGTTTACCCCATTAACCTGGATGAGATTTTTCAGAAGAAGTACTAAACTACAAAAAAATATAAAAATTACTGAAATGAAAAGGCAATGTACATATTATGGGACATACATGTCTTGAAAGCTACATCAGGCTAACCTGTGTGAGAAAAAACAAGAAAATGACTACTTTATGACTTTCTTTAACGTGACAATTTTTTTTTTACTATAATTCAGAAATGTTTATATTTCCAGATATTCTGTAATTATTATTTGTGTCAGTTAATTTAAAATTGCAATTTTATAGTGTACCACAGAAAAGAAATCAAAAACAAATGCACCAGCATTTAATGAGGAGTTTTAGAGATAAAAATGTATAATTTGTGTTATACTAAGGTTTACTATACATGATTCTATCTCACTGCAGATGAATGCACTGGAATGGAATGTACTGGGTCTAACAGACAGACACACATACACACACACACATATATATACATATATATGTATATGTATACCAAAAAACAAATATATATATATATATATATATATATATATATATATATATATATATATATACAC
>VVHJ01046385.1:0-11443 GCA_015107715.1 Tylochromis polylepis
TACATATATATACATAGATATAGATATAGATATAGATAGATAGATATAGATATATAGTATATAGACTATGCCTATATACTATATATGCATAGTAGGATATTTCCACATACAGTGCACTATCTAGGGTATAATACTATAGTTTCAGCACTCATACAGCAAAAGATGAAAAGAAGAGTGTTTACCTGAGGTAGGACACTGTTGGAAGATTGTATAGTGGTATCATCTAAGGAGACAAGAGAAAAAAATGTTTGAACAAACACACGTTGGTTAACTAAGTTACAGAAAATCCATTGTTGGTTCTGACTTTCAGCAGAGACATTATGCTGAGAATGTCAAAGTGATGGATAATAAAATCATGTATTATGCATGCCGCCATTATCGGTCTAAGCGTCAGACAGACTTCAGATTAATCTTCCTGCCTTTTAAGCAGCACCAAGTATGGAGACATGATAGAGCAGTTTTAAAACGGATGAAAAACTAATCATTTAACATTTCTGTCCAATTTAACTAAAAAAAACAAAAAACAAAAAAACAAAACACACAGTAAGTAATTCGTTTTTTATAACACCATCATTTCCATGGGGAAGGCACGATGACATCCGCAATTAGACTCCAGCACTTCAGCCCGGTTTTCTAAGGGTGATAGTCAAGGTGACTAAGCTGAAAGGTCCCATGGGTATGGTTTTAAAACATCTACATCAACAACTACGGATCAAAATTGCCTCCTGATTTAATCCCATTTAATCCAATTACATGCAGTGCCATTCACCAGCCACAACTGAGGAGGGTCTGCTGAGGCTCTCTTGTGATCAAACAGCAGCAAAGGAGCCTGAGAGACACAGCTCTCCCGTATTTATGTTTGAAACGAAGGACCTCCTGATAGATATACAGATATAACAAGGTAAAGTGAGCACATTTTACCAAGAAATATCTCGTGAGAGCACAAAAACAAAAAGAGCTGCTGGAAAAATATGCCTTTTCAAAATGTTACCTTTTGTTGTTGTACTGAATAAACACAATTACCTTTATATGAGTGGGGCTCATGGTTAGGCGGTGGTGGGATTTTGGTTTCTGCAGTCAGCAACAACTCATATGTGTGATCCTCTTCCACTGGCTCCCTTTTCTCATCAGCACTGCTGCTAGTATACAGGGCCTGAAGAAAAGTCAAAGGATTAAAGGTGAAAAAGAAGTAGCAGCTTAGAAATTACGAGGCAAATGTCTGAAATTATTTGTCAACAATAGGAAAGCCTTCATGAAACATCCACAATATGTCCCCTATGACCAGCAACAGTTTAAACCAGAACGGTTCTCGGACGCTGCCTTTTCCAATTCCCCTTTCCCCTTTCCACATGTGCCCCATTCTGCACTCAGCTGAGTATTTATTAAGAAGCCGTTTGAACTGAGCAGCAGTACGAAGAAAATGAAAAGGGTGGTAGCTAAAATGAAACTGGCATCCTTAGTGTCAAATTGTCATTTTCCAGCAGCCCCTGTGTCACAGTGTAAGAAAACATGTCTAACTTTGCAGTGGCATTAACTTATAAAAGTAGTCTGTCACAGCCATTTGCACACAGCTACAAGTGCGCGTGTGAGAATTTGTGGCATTAAATGCCAAATGTTTCTCCTGGCAGTATGACCTCTGACCTATTCGCATAGGATTTGTATTACCAGGGGTACCTGATGTGATTTTAAGTTACGCCCTCTCGTGCCTGTGTAACGTTACTATTAATAGGCTGCCAAATAATTATGAGCCTGATGAAAGACAGCAAAATGTTCCTTACCAATGCAAGCTAACCATTTCATCTCATGACTAGATCTCCATGCTGTGTAATTATCCAAATTCTCCTTAATTTGAACCCCCAAAATACTATCCAAATTTGCATGCATACATTTTTTTCTTTAAATAACAGATTCAACGGTTGATTTGAACGATTTGCATGGGATTAGGATCATAGATGATCTCCACAGCTATCACTAGAGACAGTCCCATGTACGGCTTTACTTCCTTACCTCTGAGCTCACCTCCTCTTCATTACCAGGACCAGGATGTGATGAGAGAACCAGGCGATCTTTCTGTACATCAGCAATATGAGGTGCAATTTTTAAAAAAAAGTAATTATTTCACTATCAGTATTAAAAGATGCAATGCAAACCTACACTGAAACATAAGAAAAGTAACACTGGGGGATTTTTGTGGCACTGTCATAAGAAGAGAGGATCACCATCTCCCTCTAGTGGGAGTTCAGCATTTCAGTGCCTCACTCTATGTCTTGGTATGTATACGAGTGAGTTGGGTTTCAAATTTTTTTTTAAAAAAATTATCAAAAACTGCTGACCTTTCCAGCTTCACTCTCAGGCCTTCCCGAGTCTCTGTCAGAGGACTTCCCACTGGTGAGGCTGTCTAAAGAGTGGCAAGAAGTGGCCTCAAACAGAGCTTCATATGGGCTCTCCTCCTCGGGCCCTAGGGCCAGCCCCGAGATTAGCTCACTGACTTTCTCCAGGTCACCTATAAATCAAAATGCATACAGGTTGGAACAAAAACAAGTTCTCAAGTCAAAATAATAGATGAACTATTGCCATATTTTCCTGCACAGTGGTTTTTTTTCTTCTGCTTAAAGATTTGGTGCTGCAAAGGTTAAAAATCACCCACTATCTCTGACCGGAGACTCCTGATAAATCTTACCCTTTTTCCGTGGGCTGGGGCTCTCCTGAGGTGGAGGCACTGGTGGAGGGGGAAGGTCAATATCAGGGGGTTTTCCAGTCATATGACCTGGAACAAACAGGAGATTGTATCGCAGCTGTTTCATGTGATATAAATAAGAGAATAACTCCCACTGGAGCTCTCTATGTACTCATTTGGTCTTTACCAAGGATCAGGGCAGCTATCTGTTTGCTTTTCTTAGAGGGCATGTCCTTGACAATGTCCAGCGCTGTCAGGCCCTTCTGGTCGACGATGTTCACGTCGATACCTGAGAAATTATAACAGTAACAGTCATGTGCTAAGCACGCATTTTTCCTGAATACATGGAAGCTATGTAGATTTAGCACTCTGAGGTCTGACCTGCACAGAGAAGCTTCTGCACCACATCAGTCTTCCCAAACAGAGCTGCTTCGTGGAGGGCACTGCCTTTCTCTGTCTGAGCAGAAAAAAATGAAAACGCATAAGAATTTATGAGAAACATTATAGACAGAAGCTCTTAATATTTCCTATGTTATTACCAAAAAATTAGACTGCAGAATACAGCGGTTCTGTTCCAGCACCAACACTTAAGTAAAATACACAGCGCATGTTGTGTGGATTCATGCCCACTACTCGGTCCACTTCTTGAACTGACAATTATGTGGTTGAGAAATCAAAGCAGATCATTTTCCAGCTCACAGGGCTATGCTAATTAAAGCCCTGCCGGATGCAGAGCCTAAAGGAAGCTGAATAGTCTCCACATCTTTTATTCAGAGGAAAGAAAGACAGAAAGGATCTCCAGACAGACGGGTGGCACAGTTTGATACAGAGTCAGAGCCCTAGGGCCCACCAGGGGGAGCAAGGCCAGCTCTGCTTTGTGCTGGCCTCACTACAACAGTTCCTTTGCAAACTGAGAGCTTAAAAATTTTTACATTTAATCTCATAGCTTTAGTAGGAAGTAGCAAGAGGAAGTGCTGCAAGGACAGATTAAGTTGCCTAACATGATTTGGGCCATGACAGTATATTAAGAAACACTTGCAAACAGAGGTTTTTCAGTTCAAACAAATATATAAGTAAATATACATAGGAAAAAACAAAAACAACACATGCACATACCTCATAGTTAATGTCCATTCCAGCGCCTAGTAGCACCTCCACTACGGGTAGGTGTCCGTTACGAGAGGCCAGGTGTAGTGGTGTGTGTTTCTTGGTGTTGCAGCTGAGAAGATTAGGATGGGCACTGAGCAGCAGTTTGACAACCTCCAGGCGGCCGTATAGTGCTGCAAGGTCCAGTGGAGTCTCAAACTTGTTATTCCTCATGGTGGGATCAGTGAGTTCCTCCAGCAGTAGCTGCACCACCTGAGAGTGGCCGTACTGGGCAGCACAGTGCAGTGGTGTCTCGTTGTCATTGTTCTGTTGGTGGTGGTGGGGGAGGATAAATAAGTGAGAAGCAGCTTGGGGAAAATGACAGCACAGTTAAGCTGAGGTAAAGTGAAAACACGTGTAATTAAGGAGCAAAGAATAGAACAGAGATGCTTGAATCATGTCTGCAATACGTCAGAATCTATGACTCAACTGAGTCATTGTGAGAGTAAACCAGTCAGATGGATACAGGCAAATCTTGAAAGGTCATGAAAAACCACCAATCCTGAAAAAGCACACAGTGAGGCTTGATTGGGGGAGGGGGTCTGTCAAAGAGAGGGGGGGTGTGGGGTTGGGTGGAGGACTGGCAGGCATGCATGGACTAACGAGGACAGGTGTCTGTGTGGCAGCAGGGTGCTAACAGAGGGGCAGGGATACATAGGCGGGTGGGGAATTAGCAGAGACATGGGCCAGTTTGACAAGAGGTCAGAATGTACTTAACTGAAGCTACAAAGGGTCAGACATGTAAAAGCTTCTTTGTTGTTGCTTCTCACCAGAGCACACAAACAGCAACAACCCATATTGCACGGTAAAATGCAAAAATACAGTTTTTACACTCAAAGGGTCACCGTGATATTAACAGTAACACGTGGTCTGCCATGCCGATCAGATTTTTTTCCCCCCACAAGTCCAGGTTGACTTGTCAAAAAACTCAAAACACAGTCCAGAAAACTCAACTGTACTTCTATCACACTTATAGAATATATATATATAAGCAGCAAATCCTCAATAGAGAAGAAGCTGAAACCCCAAAATTGCATTTTCTTGATGACTTTCCTTTTGATCAGCTGATCAATGTATCGACAAACTGTTTTGGTGCTAGAAAATGCAGTGATGATACTTTAATGTTGAAAGGACTCCTTAAGTTTAGTATTAGAATGATGTCCTTTATATTGCCATTAAGACAGTGCATCATGCACAAAAGCAAGACTGAGCTTGTACTGTAGGAAACATGCTAACAAATAAGCGGATAAAACAGGAAGAAACAGCCGTATTGAACAGATAAACTCAGTAACTAGTGCTAATTGATTCTAACCATTCAAAAGCAGGAACAAGATCAATAGACATGAGAGCTTCCAGCATGTTATCTCTACCACGAGCAGCCACCAGGGGGCAATCCCTGAAATCCTGCATGATCAAGTCAAAACACACAATGACAACATATACACTGTCAATCAACTGTACTTTGTTTCTAAGTAAAAATGTAAATTAAAAATCACCGAAGGGTGTTAGCAGAATTCCAATTTTGTGATTTTCTACAAACATGGAAAGACAATTTATTTCTCTGCAGCTCCGTGGCTCTACTCGAATATTAGATACAGATGGGGTGTGGTAGAAAACGCCAGCTATTGCAGAACCGCATGTTCAGAGAGTCAGTCATTCCAGACTAACAGAGCCACCTACAAAAGGGCTGGCAGCTGGCGTGAGAAGTCCCCACATGGACATGCATGATGCCAGTTTGGGTGACTCCCAGAGGAACATGCCAGCTGTGCCACCGAAGACAGGCCGTCATGCAGAGAGGGCAATAGGGCAGTTTTAGACGGGTGTGACTTGCCTATTTACTGCTTTCTCTAAAACCTGGCGCCAGATGGGATCAGCAGGTATCTCCTTCTTTGTTGGGAGAGTGAGTATTGTACTACACTGCCAAAGCAGGTCACGGCTTGAGCAGGGAGAGAGGAGGTGGAGTCTAGAGGAACAAAACGACACCTGCCTGTCAAAAGAAGGGACACAAATGCAGGCTAACAACTAAAACAACAAAAAAAAAAGCTTTTCTTGGATGAACTGAGCTGAACAAAACAAATGTAAAAAAGGCTAAAAAAAAAAAAAACCAACCCAAAAAACCTTTCTCTGGCAGCTAAATTAGACCGACCCCAGTTTTCTCTGCCTGGGTGGTTTCATCATTTTCAGTTTGTACAGTTGTGCGCTCGTCTTTGGCTCCAAACAAATGCACGTGTACTGACACAAGCACACTGACACAGAAACGGCCCAAACCCTGCATGAAAAGAGCACGTTGTCTTTCATCTGTGACGCACCATCGAGCATTTGTCACAGCTTTTTAAACAGATTTACTCTCAGCACTTCGATGACTTCAGCGGGCAAACACACACACACACACAGTGATTATATCACCATGATTCACTTCCTCAAACATGCAGGTCTGCTGCCTCCATAGTAATCCAAGTAAATCTGGCATACAAGGACTTTTTTTTTTTTTTATATACTATTTTTTTGGCAATTTTGCCTTTCCTTGCTGGGAGAGGCAGAGGTGTGACATGAAACAAAGGTGAGTGAGCATAACTAGCCTCAACTTTTAAGGGAGCCCCTTAGGTACAATTCTAAACTCAAACCATGCAAGAGCTGGCTGTAAAATCAGGGGAAAGAACTTTTTAAATAATACTGAAACGCCCTTTTCCTTCTCCCTAGTGCTGAAAAATGACACGGACAGTGGACAGATACCATGACTTCAGTGCTTATGAGCATGTTAACACCAAATGTCTCCCTTGCCAAAGTGATGGTCAGGGCACTGTAGCAATGTGTCACCCAGCATCTGATCGCATTAAACATGGCTGACCAGTCGTCTGACTCACTGTTAGGAAACACACAGCAATAGGACAGTGACCCTTGGCTCCTTCAGTGGCAGCACTGGTGTATGTTATCCACACAGAGACCTTCCACTAAAATGTCCACTTACTCCCAAACTCCTCTGCCGCTTTGATTTGTATTGAGGTTTTAGCTTATAACTGAAACACTTAAAGTTTATCCCACCAGTTGTATAGTGGGAGTATACAGTTTATTTATACGGTTATTTTTAAGCATTTTATGTCAGCAAAATGAGCCAGCCACTCGAGAACTGAACCTGTATCTTGTTGCTCACGGCATTTGCACAACAGCAATATGCACACAAATCAAAATCTTAAACTTACAGACTCAGTTTCTCATTAATATCATGATTTATGTGAAGTACATAATACAGCACAGACACTGCGGGGCCTTGTGGAACATTTTGTCACATTGTTCAGCTGAACTCATTTATTCATTGGCCATCAGAGAAACACACATGTGAATACAAAGCATAACTAGAAAAAAAAAACTATTTGAAAGCCTGCCTACTTCGTTGGTCTGTTAAAATCTGCATGTGAGACAAAAGGAATTGAAAGAGTGAAGACATGGCAGTGGGAGAGCTGAAATATCTAGCCCAGTTTGAAACTAATTTCAGCAGACTGCTTGCCCTGTAGCAAACAAATCCCATTCAAAAATGCTATTGTACTGAGTTAATTTGCAATTTCTGGTGAAACACTTTTATATTGTTATATAAGAAAGACTTCCAGCATTAAATTCAGTTTTATAAAGACTGGGACCAGCATTATCTCCTCTGCACTACCACAGGCCACATGAGCGGTCAAACAATCATGCACTAACAAGATAGATCTCGGAAGGCTATTACCCAGAATGGCACCAAAAGCTAGCAGCCACGCTGGGAAAGATTAGAATTCATACAGCAAAGCTAAGACTTCCTGGGCAGTCTCCTGTCTTTACTGTGTGTGGAGCTGCATCCTGATTTTGACCATAGTGCATGTCAAAGAAGAGGAGATTACACTGCTGATTGACAAACCGTGGTTTAACCAAAAACATCTGGAGATTACACTCCATTGTGTTTTCATGCTACTGAATATTCTGAGATGAGGGAGAAAGACCCCAAGTGACAGAGAGAAGGGCAGGATGTTATGGTTCTCACAACCTGCAGCTGGGAGATGGTAACACGGTTTGACTAGCGACCACAGTCACGTGACACGCTCACTGGCAGCAGGGCGAAGCAGAGGTTACGTCAGGCTGGCCTCTGGTAGTGGCAGTAGTAGTAGTGGTGGGTGATGGTAGTGGAGGGATGGGCTGAGCAGCTGTTGCAGCTAGTATGCCAAAGGGCTGCCCATCCTCAGTGCATGCCAGTGTCACCAATCTGAATTCCTGCTAGCTTCTGTGCATTCAAACAACTCACAGATCTCACACATGTGAACTAAAGCGTTGTTTTCTGGGTACTTGTATTAAAATGATTTAAACAATATTTCTGCTGTTTTAGTGAAAAAAGAGAAGTTGTCATTTGCAGCTGGACTCAATTTGAATTTTTTTAGGTTTATTGTGAGTTATGGAACAATTAAAATTAAGTTTAATTATAGCCGAGGATAACTAATGAATAGTGATGACTTGTTTGGGGAGTTTGAGGAAGAAGGCAAGTTATGCTGAGAAGTGCTGATTTCTGTTCTATATTTTACTCAAATAAATAAATAAACCAGTTAATAAAAAAAAAAAAAAAGTAGCCGTTTGTTCCAGCTTTGGTATTTTCCTTTATTAGTCAAAAGCCCTTTGTTTTTGCATATAACACAGAGCACCACTAATATAAAGGCAGGCTATAGTAATGGATTACAGACTTTGGAGACTTGTAATGAGATGGATGGCTAAATGGCTTCTAGCCATGGATTGTAATTCTTTGTATAGGGGCCTTTTCTACCTTTTACAAGAAAACATAAATTTTCATATTGCACTTGTTAAAATACACCACTTTCCAAACACAGCTACATAATATAAAAATGGCAAACTATCAAAAATATAATAATAATAACTATCTGCTCTGAATCCCTCCTCCTCAACTTTCTCCAACTGACATGGGAGACACACCCTAAAACTTACAAATATGTAAGTATGACAATGTTGAAAGCCTGATTGCTCTTAAAAAAAAAAATTTTTAAATAAAAAATAAAAAAAACCAACAAAAAACATAATTTCATTTAAAATTCCCTTGAGGGCATGTCAAGCATACTTCATGCACTTCTTGGCATGGATGAGTTGAGAACAGGTCTTGGAGGACAAGCAGAGAGCAGAAGGGAGTGTAACGTGTTGACGAGGCATGAGCTGGACACTAGAGTGGCAGACGGAGGGGATAAATGACCGTGCTTGTCACACTGCAAACATTATGCCTGGAGGAAGGAAGGGAAACTCTGTTCTGCTTGATAATGAGGTGCCCAAGTCAGAAATATTGCATCTACTGCTTCCATCAGCAACTTCCACTGCACACCAAAGAGAGCAAGGCATAAGATCAGTTTTATTTCTGCATATAGTCTCACATGAGCTTGGCTTAAATCTGCACCAAACTAAAATATTTAACTTTATCTTCATTAAATACTGTTCCTTTCTTGGATGATTATTTTAGATGGCTCTAAAGTGGCTTGTGCGGGGACATGTAAAGCACATCTGAGGCTGGGTGAGAATTCACCAACCTACTGTATATTGCATTAGACAAGTGGCCTATATAAGAACGCCTGGATGAGAGGTAGTATGACAAGTTTGGGCAAACTAAGGTTTATAATGGTCAAATATGATAATTTATTAAAAGAAAAAAAAAAGGAGGTCAGTGATAAAAATGATCTAATGATCACCACATGCAGGTTTTCTGGAACACCACGTTCTAACTACGCTGTATTTACAAAACTCATGGTTCTTTATATTAAGCATTAAAGCTCGAGTGAAGGTCCGTTACATATAAATGAACGTCTGCTACATTCCAGCGCTTGCCAAATCAGTTAACACAATTCTCATTAGAGGTATCAGCGTGGTATAGTGCATTGGTAGGTGCTACTTAGCAAACACATATGTACATGCTTTTGCCGTCTATTACCCAGTAATGTGGGCTGCTCTTGTGCACGTTTGTGCTGTTGTTGGTTATGTATCTTAGAATAAAGAAGTAATAACAGGTCAAAGAGCAACTTTGTAATGGCGTGAAACAGAAAACAGATCGCCTCCACTGGATGCACTGTTTGTACTTCAGATCAGTACCTGTTGTGGTTTCTGGGTTTTGGGTTGGTTTTTTTGGCTTCCAGGAAATACCAAGTAAGTGTTTGTAGCCTGTACATTGGTTGAATTCTCTCTGCCTAGCCAAAGAGCGGCACAAATAGACACAAATGCAGGACTATGAATCCAGCTTAAGCTGATGAGTATCAGATAAATCCTCTTTATATTTTGCAGTATACCTCTGTTTTGATTCTCATCTGTGTGGTGACAGTCCCACCAGTAGGGCTGGATTTTACATTCACCAGCAGTGATTGGTTTACCAGAACTGAAGGAGGAAGTAACAGCAGTAACAGAGATGACTACGCGTTGCACTGCAGGTTAAAATTTTCAACATATTTTAAAAGGCTGATTAATGATTCATGCTGAACATCAGGTCTGGGTGTTGGATGAAATATGGTCACAACAATAAGGCCGACATTCCAACTATGACACGATCTTGCCTGTATCACAATGCAGCAACTGTGTGATATACTGCATGGGGAACATCCACATAGTTAGACTGATTATTTTTTCAGTAAGAGGGGATTATCATCATTATTTGCCTTCTCTTCGCTGTTTTATCATTTTCCTGCTGTTACTTTCTTCTCCTTTATTGCAAATTTGTTTTCCTTTATCATGAAATAAACACTTCTACAGGTAGCCACCCGGGTTCCAGTTCTTGTAGATCAAATTAACATTTACAGTCACTGCATATACTGCAAATATCACTCTTGGACATCTGTACATCAATGACATGTCACGTATGTGTACAGTAAGTGTACAGTACACTGGTGTATTACTATTTTTAACCACAAAGTTCCATGATTTACATGATTTTTCTTTTGCATCCAGCTTTTAGCAGTTCAAAAGCACAAGATAAAACTAAAACTAATAAAGATATGTTTAAGAAAATAATCATGAAAATAATGGTTAGTTTTAAAAAAAATTAGATTCAGTCTGAAAATAGCTACTTGTTAACTTTTTGTTGGACTCTGTTCCAGAATCTCCAGCTAAATTTCTAGGACAGCATGTACTCTACATCCCTAACCTAACTGGTGTGGGGGGCACATCCTGTGGCTAGTGGCCAATACTATCCTGCTGAGGCTTTTGAAACATCATCAAAGAGGCCTTCCCACAGAGGTCAGTATCAGCAGGAGACAGAATTGTGGTATGATGAATAAACATTAGTTTGGCTAACTTCTTGGACCAGGATGACAGCAAACTGGACTCAATCCAGGATGATTTCTTGAGTGAGTTACCTCTGAAGCTGCAGTCCCTTAGAGACTTTGGACAGCATCACTGCACACCTTACTCTACCACAACAGCTTACTCAGCTTACACAAACCCAGCAGCTCTCCACTGGGTCACTCACTGCCACTAGAGCCAATAAACCGTGACACTGTTACTACACTCAACAAAAATATAAACGCAACACCTTTGTTTCTGCTCCCATTTTCCATGAGATGGACTTAAAGATCTAAAATTCATTCCAGATACACAATATTACCATTTCTCTCAAACATT
>VVHJ01046386.1:0-12648 GCA_015107715.1 Tylochromis polylepis
AATATGCTCTCTCTTTCTAGTCCCTGTCAGGACTCTTGCTGCAGCATTTTGGATTAACTGAAGGCTTTTCAGGGAGTTTTTAGGACATCCTGATAATAATGAATTACAGTAGTCCAGCCTGGAAGTAATAAATGCGTGAACTAGTTTTTCAGCATCACTCTGAGACAGGATATTTCTAATTTTAGAGATGTTGCACAAATGGAAGAAAGCAGTCTTACATATTTGTTTAATATGTGCGTTGAAGGACATGTCTTGGTCAAAGATGACTCATCAATTTGTACTTAACTTTAATCTGATTAAAATGTGCTCCTCCGGTTAGACCAAAGGTCCCGAAATATCTACCAAAGAAAACTGCAGACCACGTTAAACCCATTTTGGATCTTAGCATAGAGATATACGAGAATAGCGTGATAACGTATGGTGACATTGTTTTTCTCCATTGTCGACTGTGGTTATTCTAAGGTTATTAAGGTTATAATTTTATCCCAGGTATTCTTGCTTACAAACATGCCAAGCTTTAGCTCTCCTTGTCAAAAAGCTCTTGCTATTTCTTTCTCTTTTAAAAATTGAAATATTTCCATAAGATTATTAACTTTAAGTTTAAGTTTAACTAAAAGGAAGGCTTAAATATTCCACATTAATCACATTACATTTCCTCTCAGTGTTCATGCTGTCCACTAAAAGACCGGCAGAGCCGGGTTTAAGAAGGCACAGCGCCTGAAATGAGCTCAAATATGTGAGAGTCTGCACACAACGCCCACTGAAAGAGCTTCTACAGGTCAGACACTCGTGAAGACGCTCGTAGTTCAGCAGTTGAAGCACTCAGTGTGAAAGGAATGAAACGTTAGAGTGCAGCATGAAGTGAAAGAAAGTCCTTACTGATCCGTACAAACTGAGCAGTGGGTGGTGAACATATATTAATAAAACACTTTAAAAGTCGACATATTGAGTTTGAAGCACCTGTGAACTTGCACGACAGTCCGCCGAGCGCGCTGCTATCAAGCGCTGCAAAAGTTCGTGTCGTTGCTGAAAACGTTAGCACACTGTGCCATTCTTAATGTGCCGGTTTCAACTTTTTAGCTCATTTAGCGCCCTCATCTCAACACGACCTCTTAGCATCGGCGGGTGAGATGATGCTCCTGGCTCATCAGTTACACAGGAAATGTTTTTACATGGATAAAATACTTTTTAATATCCCGTTTTTCATCTCAGCTCATGCCGGTCCTTTTCTCTCTCTTTGGCATTTTTTTCTTCCTCATTCTTTTAGTACCATCATACAGTACACTCTCTGTCTTTTGTTTCCCGCTCACTGCTCTGCTGCCCTCCTTTCTGCTGCTGTACACCAATTACAGTCTCTTTTGTTTCATTCTCATCACACCTGCCGATGAGCTTCGGATAATCCGTCTTTCATTGTCTTCCAGTCATTTTTGCGACAATCTGAAAGCTAGAAAAGACGCGGCAGCTGTGATTCACTGGCCTGTCTTCTCTTTCAGCCTGCTGTGCCGTTCTTCTATTGTCCCGAAGGAGTTTATCTTCTAAACTTAACCCTAACACACCCATTTATTCGGTTCTATTATGAGCCCCTGCATTGCATCAGGCCCTTTTCATGATCCCTGTTTCAAGCAAAAAAATTTTAAAAAAATAAGGAGGATTGTGCAATTCCCACATTGAGCTCCGTGCAGCATCATAATGCACTCTGGTCTATAATTTCACACAGCAGTTCTGATAGGCTCGGATGATAAAATAACAGTGATTACATCACAATTGCAGAACTGTACGTCTACCTCCTTTGTTCTTACTTGATTCTTGAACAATGAACATCTTTTTAAATATTCTGAGGAGGAGCGATGAGCTTCACGAAGGTGAGAGCAGAGAAAGGTCTTCATGTTCCTCTGCTTTTCAGTTTTGGCTCTCTCTCGTTATGTAAGACTGTTTAGACAGCGCAGGTCGTCCTGCCAGAATTCAAATTTCGGCTCACGGCTGATATTTTAGGAAGACAGCTGCATCTAGTTGTACTTGGTGGTTATATGACCTGACAGCAATGTCCAAAAGAAGCACATGGTCTGCGTGACAATAAACAAACGCATCAGTTTTCTAGCTGAATCCTTCCTGCTGCTTTTCATCACATTTCAGCTGGAGTCGAGTCGCTGGGCTTTGACTGAAACGTCTCCAGAAATACAGTCAAGGCACTGTTTCACTTCCGTAGCTGTGGCTCATCAGCCTCCCAGCCCACTCTGACTCAGACGAGCTCTTCAAAGCAAGTTTCTATTCACTGAGCAAATTACATTAACTGGCCCAGTGTGATCAATCAACTACAAATCAAACCCGATTAGAAAACATCACATCTGTTACGAAAGAGGAACAGCTCGCCTCGGCCTCGGCCTGAGCGCTCATTTATTCACACTTTACATCTCTCCGGTGATATCCGTAACGAGTCAGTCATTTGCCAGGTTCATCTTATATTTGTCGACTGGATGATTACACGTTCACATGAGACGTTCTTCTTAACTGGAGCAGGTACCGGTGTAAACACAGGCTTCCACAGAGAGTGTGGTGTTATGGGCCGTTGGTGCTGCAGCTTCAGGGCCCGAGTTTTTGTTGCAGTGCAACGAGCCGGCAAAGACAGCTCTGACCGTTTGATATTTTCCTGACCTTGAAAGCCGCCTGAAGCATCTGCGTGGTATTTTGGTGCCCGGCACGAAGGGCAGGGTGCAGCGCTGGGAGGAGAAGTCCAAACAGGTGGAAGGTTGGTTCAAACGAAGAGGCACAAAGCTGTTGGTGTTTTGGTGGAAAAATCTATCTTCGACTACTCGGGCGAGTCAACCTGCTAAACTAAAAAGTAAATAACACATTTTAAGTGAATCCCTTCACAGCAGGCAGGATTTAAAACTGCATCAGAAATATTGCAGTTCTAGCTCGAACATCAGTAAACGGATTGATCTAGAAATCGTGCAGCTGCTTTGTATTGTTTGAAACCGTTTTCTCTCACTTCATTAAATCTTTGCAGTTAGCTAAATATGAATATATGCAGCTCCTGTTTGCCACGCGGGCAAACTGCATTTAACCTTTGTGAAATCATACGCCAGCAGACCAAAAGATCCTATAATTCCACAAACATCACTTTATGAAGGGCTTTTACGGCAGATAATCCTGTGTGTCACTGCTTCCTTTGCAAATTTCATTTTAGGAAAAGTGGAATTTTATGTTTGTTCTCATAAGAGCAAATGCTGCCGCGTCACATTTTACGGTATGAAGTGAGATACAGAGGAATTAAAGCAGAAATAGCTCGGACTGGTGCAGTCACATAAACAGCTCCATCAACATTTATGACTTCATTTTGTACCAATCGTACAAGCCGAATAAAACCTGAAGCCGCTGGGATCAGATCCGAGGTGCATAAATTCCCGAAGCAGCGGTTTCCTGGTAGTTGAGCTGTCAGTGCTGCATCTCTGCATCTGTCGTAACTGTTTTGGAGTCCACATTATGCTGTGGTGCCGGGGTTTGGGTTTTTTTAATAAATTTAATTGGTTTTTTCCTGGATCTTTGGCTTCTGTTCTGTCTCCATCCATTAAAATAAAACTACAATAAAAAACTGGAGACTGTTCACTTCTTTGTAAATAACTGCTTCCCCCACTGAACCATGCTAGCTGGAGGACGATGTGCTGGGCACTGATTAAGGCCGGCATGTGCGTTCAGTCTGCAGTGCATTCCTGAAGCCTCGTTCACACGTGCACTGCGCTCTTGACCTTTTTTAGGACTTAACATGTGAGAACGCAGTTGAACCCTTAAACTTTCAGGAGTCGCTGACGGCTTGTGTAATGTCTTTGCTCTCTCAGAGAGAATACAATCATGACGAGTGACCGCGAGTCCACAACGTCTGCCATCATCTTCGCTCAGAGATCTATTTGAGCCGTTAGAGATACAAAGGACAGAAAATGATAATGCATGTGCCAGGCACGAGAACGTGTTTTACTGATATTTAATGTTTAATCTCTACTTTTCTCTTCTTCCCTCGACTTAAAAGCATCTCAGTGAAACTTTTCCAACAGTGAAAGCTTGATGACCTTAAAAACTGCTTAATTTAGGTCAATTCAATAATTTATTAAGCTCAAAGAAATAACTGAATATGAATGTGAGCATCAGCCTGGGGTTCTTTGGTTTTTAAACCAGGCCAAATGTCAACATTTGAAGTGACGAAGACGTGTCCCGAGTTCACAGATACTCTAAACTGAAATCTATGACCTGCAGTTTCTTGTTGCTTTTCTGACTTCACTTGAAAGACGACTGTGAATATTTCTCTCTAAATTACAAGCACAGTCCACCAGCAGCTCCTAGAGCCAGACAGTGAGGAGCATATATATTTGGACTGTGCCAGGTGTAATCTCCACGCACTGTTCCCTGCAGGGAGCATCCTTTCATGTCTGCTGAGTGAGGCTGCGATGAGGAGCTCTATATCCCAGTGTGCTTTAGAAGAAAATAGCAAAAAGCAAACTTCCTCCCCATCTCCCTCTTCTTCTCTTTGTTTTTCTGAGGTCAGTAACTCTGACCCAATGCCTAACGCTCTAACGAGGATCATACTGACGCCTAAATCCACAGTAGCCCACATAGTTCACACCTGCTGCGTGCAGTGTAAAACGCTGCGGTGTAAATATCACGGGAATTTAAAAGATAGCAGTGTAACTGCATTTTTCCACACTGACAGAACTTACCAGTGATATTTTACATATTTCTATGTTTGGTATGAAAGAAAGATCATGCGACATGTGAGAATTTAAAAACTGCAGTCAGGTTCTCACTGCGCGTGTTACTTTTACTTAATGTTTGTGCCGCTGAATCTTATATGAACTGAAGTTTACTGAAGTTCCTCTTTGTTTTTAATATCATGGATCCTTTTCACTTTCCATGGCTTCTGCTGCGATGACCGCTGATGCTAATAACAGCTGGCTGACTGAAAAAAAAATCTCCAAATTATGACTCCTATCTTGCGCATACTAAAGCAATAATCTGTGTAAGCCCAAAGAAGCAAAAATGTTGTCTGCATTAAAAATACATAAATGTATTTATTTTAAACTGGAGCTTTAATGTGTGCCTTGAAAGCGGCGTATAGAAGCATCTGAGATATCAAGCACAGCTCAGACATCTTAAAGAATATTGTAAACATATTTGTATGTGATTTATTTAAAATGTTTGTCTGGCACACAGACTACTGCCCCTCTTTGATGTGAATGCTGAGGAACCAAAAAAGCTCCAAAGCTCACCAACATTTTTAGGACGTACCGTCCAGAGGAGTGTCTACGCAGACCACGACTGTGTTCTTTTACAAGTGACGCGTTTTGGATTATTGCAGAGAGCAGCAGAGGGCAGAATATGAGAGCAGAGAGTCAAACTGATGTTTAAATGGACTCATGAAAGGACTGATGCACAGCGAGCGCAGTCCCAGAAGCCTCTCCGACTGTGTGTGTTTGGCTTCTTTTTTTCCCTGAAACTCTACCTTGATTGGTTTCATCTCTGCTGTGGACACACACACACACACACACACACATCGGTTATTCATATCTTGTGGGGACATCTAATTGACATAATGCTTTCCCTAGCCACTTACCCTAACCATGAAAAATGAATGCCTAACCATCAGCCTAACTGTAACCCTGACACTAAAACCGCATTTTGAGTCTCAAAAATGCTTTCAAACTTGTGGGGACCAGGATTTTGGTCCCCATAAGGGCTGTTGGTCCCCACAAAGATATGAATACACAGTCACACACACACACACACACACACGTTCATTTGCATAATCCACTCTGAAGTATGAGCTACAGTAATACATTTAGACTTCACTGAGATGGCATGATAACTACGTGGCAAAAATCTCTCAGACTTGTAGAAAAACAGCTGCTTTGCCAAAGAGCACTACAACCCTCCCCATACTCACGCAGTGTGGGTGGGAGGGGCAGGTAGTAGGCGGTGGCGTCCTCCAGGCGACTCAGCACGTCATCAAGTCCCGACATGGCGGCCTGGCCCACCTGAGTGTTCTGCAGCTGCTGAACAGCCACCCGACCTACGTCGGCCAAATGCTCCAGCTGATCCAGAGCTGCGTCCAGGCTGTCCACCACCCACAGCTGCACGTCATCCAGGGTCAGGAAGAAGGCGTCTTTCAGGTGATTTATAACCTGAGGAGCAGGACAGAGACCCCGATCAGAAGCAGCTTACAAAAATAACTACAGTCCCTGTAACGTCAGGCAGCAGTCTTCCCTGACATTTTAAACTGTTTTTTAAGAGCCGTCTTTGCACATTAAGCCTCTAACAGGCTCAGAGAGATGGCAAATGTTGGAGGAGAGCAAACTGATAATGACCACCTGGGGGCAGCTGAAGCATGTGAGCAACTTTATAATCATCTACAGTCCTGTTTGGATCCTTTTGTTTCGACAGCCTGGCTGCTTGTTCGTACTCTAGTGCAGAAATTCACCTTAACTGGCAGTGGTACAAAGAAACCTTTGTGACCTGACCACATGGGCTCATCTCTCCTCAATATTTTCACAACAGAAAAATCAGATCTCCAGCAGATATCAAAGCAGAACGACCTCGTCTGATGACTGGTTCAGGATCGGATAGTTTTTCTCCAGGTGATCAAGACCGGCGAGAGCAAAACTGTTGGCAAGTTCGACTGCAGAGAACAAGAAGACAAACATGAATCAGAGGGAGTGACACTGTAATTACATGAAGATAAAGCTAACAGTGTCAGCAGTACTGTCACGTACTCTGTGGCTCCAAACTCTGGAGGAGGGGCGCGGCTCGTCTCACGGCCTCTTGGGAAAAGCTGCGAACTCCGACCTCGGCCATTCCTCCCATCAGACCCAGCAGGCGGTAGCGACCTTTGACCCCTGAATACATCGAAGTCACCATGTGTAATGCTGAGTGAACGAGAGGCAGATGGGAAGCTCTTAGGATGGCATTGGTCTGAAACACAAGGAGGAAAATCCATCACACCTTCTCACCAGAACTACAATGTTTTTTAAAGTTGGAATATTTGGGCACTGGACAGAGCGGAGTAGAGCCGCTGAACTGGATGGAGCAGGAGGACTGCTGAACCTTTAGGAAGGTTTGAGTCCGTTACATCTGGCATGAAAGTAAAAGCATTTCATAAAAAGCCCAAAAGGTTGATTCTGTTCATCTGGACGTAGCGTTTTCACTCATCCAGGTGACTTCTTCAGTCTCAGCTGACTGCAGGTTTCCAACCTTATAAACAGGACATTTGCACAATGACTGAAACCAGCCCACTGAATGAACAATGGGCTGGGAGGTCAGTTCCTTGATCATTAACATGCAAATGGTCATGACCATTGATCAACAACCACTGATCAATGGCTGGTTTCAGTCATTGTGCAAATCTGCCATTTATAAGGTTGGAAACCTGCAGTCAGCTGAGACTGAAGAAGTCACCTGGATGAGTGAAAACGCTACGTCCAGATGAACAGAATCAACCTTTTGGGTTTACTTACCTGGATGATTGAGCATGATTCAAGACATTTCATAAAAAGAGCATGACAGCAACGGTCAGCAGCCTTTGCTTCTTCAGGACGACTCGCTGTAACTGATGCATGAATTCTGCTTTTTACCAGAAAATCCAGGAGAAAGTCGGACTATCAGTTCAAGCCCTGAAGCTAAAGCACACTCACGACAGTGATCTTAAACACACCAGCAAGCCCACCAGTGAGTGGCTCAAAAAACAAAATGAAAGTTTTGTGGCTGACTTAAAGCAAAGATTCAATCAAAAACTCTTGATTGTAGTTCTTGCTGCGTAGGGCGGCACAACCAGTTATCAGGTTTATTCGTTTTTCACATCTCAACTATCCAATATCAAAATATGTTAGATGATCTGAAACATGTGAATGTAACAAATATGCAAAAAAAAAAAAGAAATCAGGACGGGGACAAATACTCTTTCACATACTTGTAAATCAATACAAATACAGATCACGTTGGTTTTTTATTCAGTCATTCTGCTTTTTGAATGCGTTACTCATGTTTTCACAGATCTAATCACTTCCTCCTCTTATGTGGAGGAGCTGGAGAAAGGTTTGGGTGAAGCCTAAGTATCTTCCAGTCTTAGCTCACCTCATGATCTGGATGAGATGACATTTCTCTTTCGCCAAATCTGAGAAAGAACAAACAGAGGTCACAGATCAGACTTGCCTTCAGGACTCCAAACTTCAACATACACATCAGCATGAGGCCGTCAGCTGCCGAGCCTCCACAAAGCTCGCGACTGTTCGGCTAAAGCCAGCGTGAAAATCGGCTTTTCTACACCATCCGCTCCAGCCGCCGAGCACACAGCGGCTCAGACGCAGCACAAAGGCCTGTCTTTAAAACGAGAGCGCAGAGACAGGCTGAAGACTTTACAGGGTGAAAATCATCTTGCATTTACATCATTTGCATCCGAGTTTCAGCTTTACAAGTCGTCTCTGTAGGAATATAAGTCACCTAAAAGTAACGTAAAAACATGACGAGGAAAACAAACGTTTTGTGTTTCAGACGTTTGTTCGGTATTTTTCTGCACGATAGAACTTAAGACTACATTTTTTTTATTTGTTTGTTGTTGTTTTTGAATCTTTGCGTGTTTAGATCAGTCAATACCAAAGCCTTCAGATTCAGAATGAGTTTGAGCAATGTCTGTTTAAACTACTTAATCTGGATGCAGTGGAAATATTACAAAAATCCCACAATTAAGACTGGGATCATTTGAAATCATCCATCCATCCATTTTCTGACGAACTCCTCACCCCATCTCCTAGGGAGAGGCCACCGCTCCTCCAAGGAAACGCCGCTTGTATCCGTGACCTCATTCTGTGGTCGCTACCCCGAGCTCGTGACCACGGGTGAGGGTGGGGACGTAGACTGACCGCTAAATCGGCAGCTTCACATTTATGCACTAAACCAAACTAAATATTATGTAGGGCTTAAAAAGCTGAGCAGTAGTTCATGAACACAGATGACACAACTCAGTTTCCAAGAAGGCGAACCCTGCGTAAATAATGAAAATCAGAACGCAGTGATTGACAACTTAAAACAGAGGGCGCCGTTTTAAATTATAATATAATTACAAGATAAAATAAGTCCTTATTTCACATTTTACACATAATTTGTCCCAAGACTTTGAGAAACTGTGTTGCAAACTACATGATAAAATCCATTTGATTAAAAAATATTAAATTATGAAAATCAAACGGTGAAGCCAAACCCAGTGAGGTGACAGGAAAAAAAAACAGAAAATCCAACAAGTAAAATAATATTTGTAAATTTAAAATGCACGAATAACAATGATAATGATGATGGTTTAGTGTTAAAAATATGTTGATGGAGGAGGTGGTGTAAACTGGTGGATTATTAATCACTCCAGAAACATAAAAAGTCATAAATGGTTTTGGTAGTTACTCTTCATGTGTGTAATGTAAGGGTCTAAGCTTTATCTGCCCTACACTAGAGGTATTGATCATTACCAATGATCACCAATTATCAATGGTAATTATGTTTATGTAATGATCAATCCACCAGTATGCACGAGCTCTTTAATCCGAGTGATATTTTTAATGCTAAAAAATAATTATTGTTGTTTTGAAATATACTGTTTTACAAAAAAGAGAAAAATAGCAAATCGCATTATATTTTGATTAAATCACAAAGTTACAGTTATTTACTTGCATTTCTGAGAAGGAAAATTATTTTAAATCAAGAACCGCTCAGGTTACGCCGAGCAATGAGAGTCTTACTTCACTACAAACCAATAAGTGAAATAGAATAACTCAATAAAACAAAAGAAAAGAATAACACGCATCAAATAAATAAATTGAAGGCGGTACTATGTACAGAAGGGTAGAGTGTGGTCAGAACACAAGTGTACTTGGTTCTGAATACTATCGTAATGGTAAGACATTCAGAACGTACGAGTGTTATTATATAAAAATGTATTATTGTATATGAAAATAAAAGCGGTTGAATATTATGTTTCATGTCTAACTTCTCAGAAATCCAGTGTGCCAGCAAACACACACACACACACACACACACACACGCGCGCGAAAAAATTTATTTTCCAAATGATAAAAAAAGGTCATTTTGTTAACATACAAAACATTTTCTTTAACCACGTACTAACTTTTTTCTCTTAAGCACTATCTGTGTAATCGTAAAGCATCTTAATTTGTATTGCCGTGCGGAGACTGGAGCCGCCGGGGAGCAAACCGCCAACCGTCTGACGGGCAGACAGCCAGCTCCTCCTGAGCCACAGTCACCCCCAGCTGGTCTGTGTGAACTTTTCTAAGATCGGCTACAAATTGTTCTGTATTATTGTTGCACACATCTGAACTTGTGGACCTCACGTAGACACCGTTTTTCTGATCTTTATCCAGGTCAGTGAATCACTCATTTGTTCATGGTTTTATTGGGATGATTCTTGTTACAGAAAGTGCTAACGATAACGTCACACGTATACAGTTAAACACTCGTGTTTTTTCTACTTTTTTTTTTTTTTACATTTAAGATGTATTAGGAGCGATTGACCTAACAACTCCCAGCAACAGAGTCACATCTGACTGGGAGGATTAACACTGATATGAGAACAGAACAGGTAACAAATGGAGAACTCACAGCCAATAAATAAAAAACACAGCATCTAAAGTCGCTGCGTTCCACAGATGGGAAAGGTAACTTCACACAAAGTCCTGAACGTTTCTGCAGTTTATGGATCAAAACAGACATACAGATATATGAAGCTGGATCCCAGGAAGACCCAGGAAAAGCTTCTCATGCCTGGTAAAAGCATTCGTTTTTACAAGGCATCAGTAACAGAGTTGATGTTTTAACTCTAAACTCCTAAACTAATGACAGAAACACAGAAGAGTCTTACCCCATTAGAGGACTGTTGATGAAGCAGCTGAACTGAGTCACGATGACAAAGATGATGAAGACACTCTGACTTTATAACCTGTAGCTAAAGAGTGCTCCTGGGATCTGAGGTTAAGAAACTGTGGCTTGATTGGCTGGAACGTGGTGTGATGTCACTGAGGTTTTAGTCTTTAATGGTGAAATTGAATCAGTGCCCTGCCGTATGTGTCTCTGACCAATCAATTACCTCTGAATCAAAAGGGTCATTCAGGAGGAAAGTACAGGAAACTGAGAGCCAAGGGAAACAACGCAACACAAAATATAAATACTGTAAATCCAGCTGTTAGTCACAACGCTCCACCTGAAAATATCAGCAGAAATGTCCAGAATTAAGGCAATAATAAGCTGAGGAAAATATAAACCAGCCACTAATCAAAGTGTTTCAAACAGACGTAAAATTAAAGACATTAAACTCTTTCTGCAGCACCCTCTGGTGTGTGGTCTACGGGTTAGACTCGAAGGCCTGTTTTAAAACATCTAAAACACAAATGTAGTCCAAGTGTTAGTGGCGTGCTGCTCATTCTGGGACAAAGTTCTTCTTTTTCGTGGTCTTTTATGTCTTTATGTAAGACGATGGTGTTAGCAGAGACTTTTTCAGCTGTAAAGTTGCTCTGCTCTGTCGCTGTGCCACCGAGTCATGTGACCACAGGACAACTAAACACAGGAGAGCAGCGAGGAGGAGCGGAGCGGTGTTTGCACAGGCACGTCTGCTTTCTGATGTACGGGAGGCACGTGCTGAACTCAGAGGAGTATCGATCCTATCAGGCTAGTATCGATCTGATACTGTTCAGGTTAGCCGTGTGGCAGGCAGGATGAGGACCCAAACAAAAAGTTGAACGGAAAGAGGCAGCTTTATTAGCTGTGGCTAATAAACTAACATTACAAACTGGAAACTCAGAACGCAAAATGAACCAACTAGAAAATGAGGCACACAGCACAGAGATGGTACAACACAACAACAGACAGAGGAAAACACAGGGCTTAAATACACAAGGAAGTAATGGGGAAATGAGACACAACAGGAGAGCACAGCTGGGAGTAATCACACATAACGAGACAGGGAGGAAGTAAAACTCAAAACACTGAGCACAGGACGCAAGACTGTCAAAGTAAAACAGGAACCAAGAGACATCCACAAAGACGCAGACTTGACACTGATACATGGAGACGTGACTGACTGGTGAGACAGAGGGAGCATAGGGACATGAAACGTGGAACACGGGAAGGCAAAGTAACAGAAACCTAAAGCCTAGGAACCAAAACCATGAAGAACAACAAACCAAGAATATAACTTAAACTAGAATTACACCGTGACAGAAACCGCCCACTCCTACCAACTTTACAGCACAACTAACCATGTCTACAGCCTGCTACAAAAAACGTTTTGGGCTCGATGTATAAATGATTTCCCCTTCACAGCAAATAGACAGGGACACAATTTTTTGTAAATAAAGTTCATCCATTTGGAGACTGGTCAGGTGGGTGGGGGTGTGGCCACTTTGAAACAGGAAATTGTACCTGTACCTTTGAAACAGAAAGCTGTAACTGGTCAGGCTTACAGGTGGGGGTGTGGCCACTTTGAAGCAAGAAGCTGTAACTGGTCAGGCTTACAGGTGGGGGTGTGGCCACTTTGAAGCAAGAAGCTGTAACTGGTCAGGCTTACAGGTGGGGGTGTGGCCACTTTGAAACAGGAAGCTGTAACTGGTC
>VVHJ01046387.1:0-10068 GCA_015107715.1 Tylochromis polylepis
GCTTACTTGCTGTTCCTAGAGTATTTAAAAGTAGAATGGGAGGCAGAGCCTTCAGTTTTCAGGCCCCTCTTCTGTGGAACCAGCTTCCAGTTTGGATTCAGGAGACAGACACTATCTCTACTTTTAAGATCAGGCTTCAAACTTTCCTTTTTGCTAAAGCATATATTTAGGGCTGGACCAGGTGTCCCTGAATCCTCCCTTAGTTATGCTGCAATAGACGTAGGCTGCTGGGGGATTCCCATGATGCACTTATTTCTTCATCACTCACCTTTTTCACTCTACTACACCACTTTGTATTTAATCATTACTTGTTATTAATCTCTGGCTCCCTTCCACAGTGTGTAACCCAGATGGCCGCCCCTCCCTGAGCCTGGTTCTGCCGGATGTTTCTTCCTTTTAGAAGGGAGTTTTTCCTTCCCACTGTTGCCAAAGTGCTTGCTCACAGGGGGTCATCTGATTGTTGGGTCTTTACCTACATTATGAAGTGCCTGAGGCGACCGTTGATGTGAATTGGTGATATATAAATAGAAGTGAATTGAAAATGTAATTTTAGTAAGAGGTGATGAGCAGTGACTGTTGGCAAGAACGCAAACAAGAACCTATGCGCTATTCTGTATTGCACTGTTTGACCTTGTCTGTGTGTTGTATTTATTCTGTGTACCATTGTATTTGTTTATTCTCATTCTTTTCTATTCTTATTCTATTTCTCTTCAAGTACAATACTGTTGTACTTATACTTAGTTTATCTTATTTCTGTATAGTTGTATATTTTGCACCTTTGATCCAAGCGGACGATATTTCGTCCCACTGTATACTTGAGTGTACACCGTTGGGTTGACTTGATAAGAGGACCCAGTTTAAGGGGAGTCGGTCTCCATTCACCTTTATTGAGGCCACTGTGTGGAGCAGTTTTGGGTTGGCTTTATGCAACTATTTGTAAAATTCCAATTACAACATGAAGTTAAATGCACTGAATCATTGCACTGTAACACCTAAAGCTTTAGTTTTAGTTTAGTCCGCTGCAGCGTTTCACACGACGCCCATCCGACTGAGGATTTCAGAAGCGGATTTTTAATCGCGGCACGCTCCACATTTACTTCGGCTCACACACAATGTCCGGCTCTCAGGACGTTCACAAACAAGCAGCAGCAGCACACACAGCGCCATTTAAACATTCACAGCTCCACTTCTTGTTTACCAAAACCAAATGAATTAATGATGCAACTCAGGAAACAACGTGATGTAACCCGGCGTACTCCTGCTGCTGTTCTGCAACATGCTGAGCCAGCCTCCACACTGCAAACAAATCCAGATAGACTTCTTCAGCCTTAAATGGCGTGATCTTATTTTTCTTCAGATTACACCTCAGCAGCCCCAAGTGGCGGCAGGAAAACACGGTTTTTCTAAAGTGCACACATTCAAAGTGGTTTTTTCAGTGAGAACTGAAGCACGACGGTCAACAAACTCGAGTTTAAGTAGGCGTCAGTGCTTCAGCTTTTACCTTAGCATCTTGTGTGTGAAGTGTATTCCTCTACTGACACGTTTCTGAATTTCATGGTCGATTTCTGAAGGAAAAAAACCTTTTCCTGCCTTAATATAGCGATTTAGTTAATAGTTAATAAATATTCATAGTTAGGGATACATAACTATTCATTGCTGGGGTGATGTGTTTCTTTCTTGAATATATTAAAAAGTCGACTTTCTTAAATGAGTGCAGCGGCGCCGCGCTCTCTCTGTTGGGGTTATTTTCTCGCGAAGGGCAATGAGAGCCCTTCTGGTGGAAGTAAGTGCTTTAAACAGCAGTCTCACCTCTTGCCTGGCCCTCCGCACATCAGACCCAACACAAGACAAATTACATTTAATGACAGGCTGCAGGAGACGGGAGAGAAAGGGGTTATAAAAGGGAAAGGGCAGAGAATCGGAGGGAGGCGGTCGATGGATGAACAGATGTCAGAGGAATGCAGGGGATACATAAAGGTAAAGAAAATACAAGGATGGAGACACTCTGCAGTCACAGGTGCAAAGTGCATGTTGGGTTTTTTTAACCTAAACATTTTTAGTAGCAGTGCTGCTCTGGAGGCAGAAATGATCACGTATGATCTAAAGGTTCTAATATTTCCTCATGGCTGAGACAAAGAAGAAAATAATCCAGTAAAATGATCAAAGGGTTAGATAAGCTTAACATGGATACTCCAAATTTAAGACTTATGCTGTGATTTGTATTTCTCGAGCAGGAAAAGACTCTCAGCTACATAAAAACCGCATCATAATATCACCCAGAGGTTTGTATGCTTTCCTTCTAAACTTAGATTTTAAGACTATGGCTGCCACCTACCAGGCTGCAACGCTAGGTTATAAGCTAAGACCTGCTAGCCTGGTTTGCACATTACATTCAGAAAATGTACAGGTGCAAAGCACGGACACAGATACCTGCAAATTAGCACTAAGTAAAACTAAAAACACACAAAAAGAGAGAGTTTCACTCACCTAAGCTGCAGCTTGGACTTATTGGACGGTCTGTTGGTACAACAGGGCGAGCCGCAGCCATGTCATTAAAGACGCTCCAGCAGCACAAACACGCTCCAGAGGTCCAGCTCAGGGACTCCAGCTAGCCGAGGTGAAGCCTAGCAAACAGCTAGCAGCTACAGCCACCTGTGTCACCATCCACCTGTCAGTCAAAGCCACGCCCCTAATACTGCACTTCAAACCAGAAAACAGTTTCTGGTTTAAAGTTGGACATTTTGAAGTTTAACGGCGACTTTTGGAGTCATCTGTGTTGGCTCGAAAGGACGCCACACATTGGTAACTGAATAACGTGATTTTTTTTTTCACAAGTGTGCGTGTGTGGTTGTGTAATGCCGTAAAAGTCACTTGCACACTTTGTTTCTAAAGCTAAGTGCAGGTGTAATTAAAGCATGGCAGCGGCACCGTCACAAAGTGAAACTGAAAAATCGGTTTCCACGCTGAGCTCTGAGTGACGCACTGATGACAGAGACGTTCAATAAACTGTATGAAACAGTGTAAGAGCCGAGAGAGAGAGCAGCCACGCTCTTCTATTAACGTCTTGTTAAATTTTAGGTGGCTGTGACTGAGACGACTTCTATCAACCTGTCTCAGCTGTCGTCTTTATCACCTCGTTTACTGAGCGAGCTGGAAGGACGACAAGTGTGTGTGTGTGTGTGTGTGTGTGTTTCCTCATATATAACCCGCACCTGTTCCCGTGCAATACCTGCAGAATATATTTCCCATAGTAGCACAGGCAGGTGTATTTTGTAGGTGTCGTGTGTATTTCAGCGGCGTCTCATGGTGTTTATTGTGTCGGCGCGTGATTCAAGGTAACAGGCCTTGTGCTGTAGTTTATAAGGTTTATTTGGAGGTTTATGTGGTGGAGCTGTGCCTGCATATATTTCAGCAGGAAATGAGGTCATTATGGTCCCTGCCGACTCCAGACGCACGCACAAACACATCCCAGAGAGGCATGAGGCTGCATACTTAAACACTGACACCTCTAAACAGATGTCTGTAATTTATATGGATAATCACTAATCCGAAAACAAACAGCAGCCACACACACCCTGCACTTGCTCTCCATGACACACACACACACACACACACACACAGACAAACCTGTGCTTTTCCTCAGCATCAGCGTCTTTCCAATATATCGGCTCTTTAACCCTGCAATCACTCTCTCTAACATCACGTGAGACGTGACGGCCACGCAGGATGTGCTGAAAAATGACAGAAATAACTTCCATGTAGCCTACAAGACTCAGCAGGCAGCAATTTATTCAACAAAAAGGTAACAAATTGATTCAAAGGACAGGAAATGCACTAAAGCAAGAAATAAAGGACATTTTCAAACAGGCTAAAATGTAAAAATATGATAAGTCAGAAAATTATGTCGCAATGGAAGATTCAGTGTGTTCCAAATTAAATTTAAGTAAAGGTCTCTGCAAACAAAAGAGCCTTAGCTCTTGTTATAAAAGAAATAAAAACTGGCAGTGATATCAAATAATGGAACGGACTGTGGATAAGACCCAGCATGCTTAAAGGCTTTAAAAAATATTCAGTCAAAGGAAAGATGAAGCAGAAATACTGGAACTGAAAAACTGCTCTTACTGGCTATATATGTCAGCCTTTGATCTCTCACCGACTATTTCTCGGATTACTTTGCTCCTAAACCAACACGGAGACCATGTTTCATCTTCTTCTTCTCCTTATAGCTGCTCTTTAGCCTAGCTTCAGCAGCTCTTTCCCATATTTTCAGCTTTTTCGCTCCGTAAAAGGTTTTCTGTAACAGAGTGGTCAAAAAGTCCGCTGCCCGCTCTCCCGGACATCTCCATACCGCCGCAGGTAAGTCACCTGGACAAACCACCATCCCGCTCCCCATCCTGTTCATAGCTGCTCTCACTTCCTCCTTACTAACCCTCTGCACTTCCTGGCTCGCTGACTGTCTTCCATCCATCCGTCCTCCTCTCTCATTTCTTCGTTCATGATTACGCCTTCCGTCGTCTCGCGCTCCCTCCGCCCGTTAGCACATTTCCAGCTCTGTCCTTAACCGCTGCACATCCTTTCCATGTCTAGGTCCTTTCCTCCTTCCTCAGTGTCCAGCCTCACATACGACTCACTAACAGCTCTCTGGTTGCTCTCCGTCTGTTCCCAGCACCCCAACACTCCCGTCTAATGTCTTCACTTGTTCTTTGCTAACCTCTTCCTTTGAATACTTTCCTGATGGATGGTGTCTCATGTTGGTTTTTCATGATTCATGCTACAAAAATGCAAATATTACAGGTGAATTTGAATCAGTTATTTTAAATATGAAACGTTTGATCTAGAATCGATTTAAACTTCATTTTCTCGATGTTTTTGTTACTCGGGAATGTTTGGTTAGGCGTGCAAAGCACTACCAGTGCTTTAATTACAATCCCGCTTTAGTGTTCACTCAACAAACATTTTGAACATTGTTTTTCAAATTCCATTATATTGCATCATCTCACTGGTATTAATGAACGTAGAGTTTATAATAAAACTGACAGATGAAACTTGGCTCCAGTGGAACAGCTGTTTGGCTTTCATTAATGTTTGTTTATATACTTAGGACCTGTTTTCATACAAATAAGGTAAAAAACAGACAAATTAAATAAGCATTAGAAATAAAAGTGGACGTTTGTGCATTGGTCCAGTGTGAACATGCGCCACAGTTCTTTTGGATCCTTCCTGTTCGTTTCTTCGTGCACATTAAGGATTTTCTTCCTTTCCCTCGCTTGTGATTGTCTGCCTGGGCTCATTCGTTTCACCTGTCTCATTCCTCCCACCTGTATCTGATTTCCAGACACCCCCAGCTGGGTATCTTGTCTGTTTTTCCTCTGTGCATTTACCTTTTGGAGCACGAGGTTCTACAAGGTCCTCACGTCTCTTTTGATTTTACTCCTTCTTCTTTATTTCATGACTTTATTCACAGCAAACTTTGATGACGCAAACCTTCAGAAAGCGCTCGCGGAGACGCTACAGCCAACACAATTATTTGAATTAGCTCATCGAGCATCATAGACCTGACGCTGAGTACGTGAGTACCTCCTATCATGTAATTCCTGCTATCAGCACAGCTATCAGACTATGCCGACTGTCTGCAGTCTGTGTTTGAAACGAGGATTGTGAATTACACGATAATATGGTAATAAGAAATCAGATTAACCAATCCCCTGCATCTTTTCCTCCCGGCCTCGTCACGGACACTTCATCACACATCAGTCACAATGCTGCTTTGCCCACTTGGCTTTTATTGGCGTCTGTATTTTCAGCCGGCTGAAGTGCTAATGGAAACTTCAACAATGCTCGCTCTTGTTGAAGTGGCCTTTCCAACACAAGGCCTTTGTTGCCCCTGCTTTGGCTGGAATGTTCCCCTTTACTGGAATGGAGGGGGAGAGGGACGAGGACAGAGAGATGCTGGCTGAAAACGGGGTGACAGGGAGGGGCTGGAAAGAATCTGCAAAAGGCCGAGGGCGGAAAAGACAGATGGAGGCAGGAGGTAGAGTGAGAATTGGCAATCGTGAGCAAGGGAGTGCCAAGAAAATGCAAGTTTTCATTCTGAGCTGAGTCTACAGTGGTGGGTTTTATTGATTAGTTCCTGTTTTCTGGATTAAAGAGAGCTCACGACTGAATACGAAGCAGGAAAGCAAAGAGGTGTGGAGGGCGGAAAGAGACGTAAAGCTTCAAGGTGACGACGAGGACAGAGGAAGACAAAGACTAATGCAGCCGCAGAGAACGAGTGGAGAGGTCAGCTGGTTATTTCTCCATTGTGCCTTTAAGACATAAAGTCCAGTATGACTTATGAATGACAGAGGTTAAAGAAGGATGGAGAAAGACCGGAGAAAGAAGGACTAAGATCGATCAGCGGGGTTGATGCGCCCGCTGGACCATTAAACTGGGTGTCAGAGACAGGGTTTCTGCCAGCCAAAGTTCCACCACATCGAAATTTACGGCAGGCCTCACCCGTAAGCATTCCCATAAAACACCGGGGCTCCGCTGCTGTACGCAGACCTCTGACTGAAGCAGCAGACCAGAGGTGATGGAGGATTACTGCAAAAAATACTGCAGAGAGGAAAGATTCAGAAATCCACAATGATCCAAACGTCTGAATTTCCAACTATAAATATGTAGAAATATGAAAGCGGGAACAGTGAGACCTGGGTGGGGTTTAAATGCACATTAGTGACCCTGTTTTAGCCGGTTTTGCTTGGTACACGTGTTTCATATCCCTGTTTACGTATTATAATGTAAAAGTCACCATGCAGTCATGCCGCTGCTTCCAGGACGTTTTTGTGAATGAATTATATGAGTTATGGTAAGACTTTTCTTACCAAATAAACTGGTTAATCTGAGAATGCAGACATTTCTGCACTGAAGTCGTTCATGTCAGGGTCAGGGAAAACATTTAGCCCGGCTGCTTTTTTGGGGGGAATTCAAACCAAACGTGCAAACCTAAATTATCAGTCACGTTTTTTGAATTCATTCACTGGGAAATAGCGCAGTGTGAAATAAGAACCGTCTGAGTGAGAAGGTGAGGGTCACTGCATGTGTCAGTGATGATGCAGGCCCCCGCTCTACCAGCCCCTTTGCAGCTATAATTCAAGGAATCAGCATCATGGGGGATCTCTCGTTTCCAGCTCCTGAATTTTTGTTCTTGTACTCTACAAGGTAGCTTTGCATGAGTTCAAATCTGTGTGAAATAAGCTCTATTAGCTGAGCTTTTAGTGGTTGTTCTGTTAAACACACAGCTGGAAGGGAAGGGTGGAGCGGAATGCCGGGATCACACGCCTCAGCTTTTGGTTCACAGGCATTACTTGGACATTGACTGACCTCATTATTTGAAACTTTGTCCATGTTTAATATGAACATCCTCCACTGGAACAGGATGTGCGTGACAGGAAATAAGGAAAAGATGAACAGGTCCGCTGTTAATAACTAAAACTAGTGAGGAAGGTGCTTACTGAAGTCACAGGTGGAGTGAAGAGCAGAGACGTTTTATTTCTGTATTACAGGAATTGTTTTTAGAACCAGAGGAGTTGCCCCCTGCTGGCCATTTCTAAGAATGCACACTTTTTAGACCTGGGCACTTCATCCATCTTTATAGACAGGATATGGAAATATGGCAGGTCTGCTGTGCGTGTGGGGTGGTTGCGTGTTTGGACTCAGCATATTTTGGATAGAAAATCCATCCACAGTAATTAATTTTTAATTTTGCTGGAGCCACGGTGTAGAAACGGCTTGAGAGATTGTTCTCTAACTGAAATAAAAAATCAATGAAAGAAACTTTCAGAGTGGACAGATACCTCTGCAGGTGGAGAAAAACACAGACCAGCGCTGTCCCCACACTGATCCACGCTAAGACAGGATTTCTGCCATTTTTTCATCAAATAACTGTCAGTATAAAAACTCTCTCATCCTCCGTGACTGATTCTGTGCCAGGCTTGATTTTACAGCGGACTCTGGATTAATATGGTCGGGCTGACAAACGAAGCCTCAGTCAGTTTGTTAATATCCACACTAAGTGACGCCACAGCACGGGGAGAGGTTTGCGAAGCCTTGCTGACCTCTCTGAAGAGATGACACAGTTCGCAAACCTCCACACGACTGTTGCTGTGAACCGCAGGTACGTTAATGAACGTGAACCGAGCAGAATCCCGTTAGAGGGGCGTGACGAGAACGAAGTTACACTTGCGCAAACGAGGGATTGTCAGCGACCTTGCAGAGTCACTGGAAAAAAACACAAAGATGCGAATGTGAACAGACAGACGGGTGGAGAGGAGACGGGAGGAACTTATCAGACATGCATTCACTTCCATTATCACCTGTCAAGAAACACCTTGTCCCTCAGATGAGATGCCTTTCTGCTCGAATACAGGAGAAGCATTGGTGACCCCCCCCCCCACACACACACACACACACACACACCCACACACACACACACACACATACATACACACATAACCAAATTCATAAATGGTGACATCTGTCACATCTCTCAGTTTGTCTCCAGAAGCGTAGGGTTACTTTTAAAAAGTATTTCATTACAGGTTAGAGAAAAACCCTCAGGCTGCCGAAAAGCTTTTAGGTACTGAAACGACCATTTGTGACCTCCTTTATATTTATTTACATCTCCCCTGATTAAAAAACAAACAAGAAACCCATGATTAACGCTTCAACTTGATAATTAACCAATTTAACAAAATAAAGGCACCTGTCCGTGCTGTCCCTCAGCCTCCTAACAGATACTGTCACGATCCTGGGTCTTTTGACCCAGCATTTTGAGTTACTTGTATATTAATGTTTATGGCCTATGTTTAGTTATTAGGTTTTCTAGTTCATTTCCATTTGTGCCTTGGTTGCGTTGTTATAGTTTTATCTTGTGGTTTCCTCTTGTGTCTCACACGCCTGTGTTTAGTCTCCCTTCATGTGTCTCATGTTGTCAAGTTCATGTTGTCAGGTCTGCGTCTCATGTTTCCTCTTTTATTTTGTAGGAGTCCTGTGTTTCCTATGTTCATGTGTTTAGTTTTACACTCCCCTGTGCTGTCGTTATGGTCATTGGTGTCAGCTGTTCCCTCATGTGTTTCCACTCCCCTTGATTACCTCCTGTGTGTATTTAAGTCCTCTGTCGTCCTTTGTTCATGGTCAGGTCGTCCGTCATTCCCACGCCATGTTTCCACGTGCAGGTTTTCATGTTCAGTTCTAGTTCACCCAGTTTAGGTTAATGTTTAGTTTCTTATTGGTTCACTTTGCCTTCTGTTTGAATTTATTTTCCCAGCTTAAAACACACTCCTTTATGACAGACACTGAAGTAAACAACTGAGCTAAATCTGGAAAAAAAAACTGCTGCATCAGTCAGACAATTGCAGGATATGATCAACTGGAACTGAAAACATTTTTTTAATCAAGAAATTCAAACAGTTTCTGAAAGTATCAACTTTTCCTGTGACATTAGGATCATTACGGTAATCCCAGGCAGGTCACCATTAACATTAATGCTGCAGAATGGTATAGTCTATATTTACTCAGAGTCCCAGTGCTTCACAGGGACTGACGGTGAAGGGAGCCGTGCTCCTCCCGAAGGCCTCCCCACTCCTATTCCTGCTCCTTTGTCATTCCCTGCCTTCATCCAGGGGTGTGACAGGATCTCCTCCAGAGTGGGACGGTCCTCAGGATGGAAGGAGAGACACCTATGAATCAGAGACTGGCATCCTGGTGGGGAAAAAGAGAAAGGATGTTAAAAACCGGACCACACATTTAGGAGGGGGTCACGTGACCCTGAACAGTCATTTTGAAGGAGGAAACTCCTGTTGTGGAGAACCTGACGCTCACCTGTAGACACCTGCCTGGTGAAATTGGGGCAGGCTCTGCAAATCTGCCTTTCGTGCTCAAAGCGAACGTCGCCGCAGACCATAGTGAAGAGCAGAACCCCCAGAGACCAGACGGTGAGGGGGACAGCCTCGTAGCACTTTGACACGATCCACTCAGGGGGCTGTAGAGCCGAGTCCCTGAGGACGCAGGAAGTGAGGAGAGGAGGGT
>VVHJ01046388.1:0-14980 GCA_015107715.1 Tylochromis polylepis
TAGAAACATAGCATGGGAATGACAGACAACCTGACAATGAACAAAGGAAGACAGAGGACTTAAATACACACAGGAGGTAATCAAGGGGAGTGGAAACACATGAGGGAACAGCTGACACCAATGACCATAATGACAGCACAGGGGAGTGTAAAACTAAACACATTGAACATAGGAACACAGGACTCCTACAAAATAAAACAGGAAACATGAGATGCAGACCTGACAACATGAGACACGCAGACATGAGACACATGAAGGGGGAGGGAGACTAAACACAGGGGTGTGAGACACAAGGAGAAACTACAAGATAAAACTATAACAAAGTAACCAAGGCACAAATGGAAATGAACTTAGAAAACCTAATAACTAAAGATATGCCATGAACATTAATATACAAGTAAACTCAAAACGCTGGGTCAAAAGACCCAGGATCGTGACACAGGTGCTTGTTATATGCAAGGTCCTTTACTCTGTGAAGCAGCGTAGATGCAGTCTTGAACCAGGGTGGTTGTTGCTTATGATACAGATACTGTGCTGTCTGAAGGCGGAACGCTGTAATGTGGCTACGAAGGTCAGTCAAACTCTGACCCCCCCCTCTGACACAGGTAGGGACAGCATAGCAGACCTGGTCCAGTGAAATCCTCCCCAGAAGAAATTAACCAGTCTTTTTTGTACCTCTTTGGTAAGTGCGTCTGGAGGTTCCACAACAGCGGCACGGTGCCAGAGTACAGAAGCGGCCAAGCTGTTAAAACAAGATTAAAACAAAGATCTGTATGTCAAGGACAGGGATTTGTGCTGATATATGGGCATATTTCAGATTCAACTTTAAGGACTATTCCTTGAATAATCAATGACTCACACCTGACCCCACACATAATCAGCAGACTTTTTGTACAATAACTTGAGCATATTTAATAAAGCTATGCAAAATGTTGCCTTCATACTATGAAAATTGTGAAAGTGACAGGTCCTTGAAGTACACAGGGGTGGGTTGAAATTTGGTGCTTTTTAATTTGCATCTTTTGCAGCATGTTTTTAGCTGGAGCTAGCAACATGAAATTTTAGTTATTGAAAAACCCTCAACGAAATCCATTTTACACCAACTCCAAAGGTCACCATCTAAAGCCAAAATCTCATTTAATTCTCTTATTTTCTCATTTGTAATAATTTTCCACAGAAAATTTTCACATCACCATGCAGGTTAGTAGGGCAGTCAGAATGAGTTATATTATACAAAAGGTCTCTTTTTTAACTAGTTTGATCAAAAAATGAGGGGTCAAGTGATAATTTTTTTTTCTTTTCATATTTGCCTATATGAAATGGACCTTAATTTTAGGTGATGAGCAAAAAAAAAGCAATGTAACAAGTAGTTCAGTTTTATTTATATAGCACCAAATCACAGCAAAAGGCATGCTGCAAAGGAGACTCAAATACTACTAATAACAACTAATTAAATCTAAAGTGGTGTATAATCACAGAGAGTGAAAGAGGTGAGTAAAGAAGAAGCACTCAGTGCATCATGGGTAGTGTAGTGAATTCTTTTCTACAGGGTCTAGACTGGAGTTGTCAGAAGAATGCTATGGAGGCACTGCAGGACTGTTTTGAGCTTACAGATTGGAATGTACTTTCACAGTGAGGACAGGGAAGAAGTGGTGCTGCACCACTGAAGGGTGAAACTGAATAAATGGAGTCCCATTTGCAGCCAGAGTGAAGCAGGGTAAGATACTGGTGTTAAGGAAGACTGGTCTGGCTTCTGTACCAAAGAAGTCGACACCACCGTAGATTAACCACTATTGACTAGCTACCCTCACATCACATGTGATGAAGGTCTTGGGCCACCTTAGACAACAGGGGAAAACTTCGCTTTACCCTCTGCAGTTTGATTGTAGACCAAATCTGGGAGTGGATAATTCGCTCACCCACAGACTGCACAGAGTTTACGCCAATCTCAATAGTAACGGCTGTGTGATGAGGATACAAAGCAACTGCTGGTGAGAGGGAGGCTAACGGTAATGTCAGCAAACACATCTACCATCATGGATTACTGACTACATGATAGACACATGATAGCCACATTATGTGAGACTGCAATCGGTCTAATTTGGTGATATGCTGCACAGGAGCTCCATGGGGGACTGTGCTGTCTCCATTCCTGTTCACCTTCTACAACTCTGGGTCACACCTCCACCTACAGAAACACTCTGAAGATTCTTCAGCGGTGTATAAGTGATGGGCAGGAGGAGGAATATAGACCACTAGTAGATGATTTTGTGTCTCCATCACAATTAAAGCCATGGCAGAGAGGAGGTCACTGAAGAAATCCATCATGGATAATCCTGATCATCCTCCTACTGGACAGACAGTGAAGGAGCTTCTCTGACAGACTGATTCAGCTCCATTGTCACAAGGAAACAGGAAGTCTTCCATACTTAATGCAATTTTTTAGTATATTTAGCAACCCATTTACAATTCCTTTTTGAATTTTTGATTTGGAAATATTTTATTTTATTATGATTATTATGATGATGATGATTATTAATTAGTATAATATATTATTAACCATACCTGCACCCAAAGAGACAACATGTCAGCCAAATGATGTGTTAGTGTTTGTTAAGTGGAAATCTTGCAAATCTTGAGCATGTGTAAATTATGAATTTTGTGAGGTATTTATGTATATATTGATTCATCTACAACAGCCTAAATAAACACCAGCGCAGACTGTAACAGTCCAGCTGTCACACTTTAGCTTGCATAGTACAAGACAGCATATTGATGGCTTGCTAAAGGCAGTGCGGGTGAGTCTAAGACAGGCGATGCTGCATTTCCAATGAAGTTTTTCTTGGACAACCTGTGCTGGAACACATTCATGGACCTTTCTGTTGACTATATATTGTGGATGTACTGATTTATGTACACGCAGCACTAATAAAATATTGTCAGTTGTTCTTGCTTATGACATTTATTTACCATTTTGATGCTCCCAGATGATTTCCGATTGTCATGTTGTTTACAGCTGCACCCTAATTGACACTTATTTTCTTTTAACTAAGCTGTCTTAAGTCCCAAGATAATTCATGCAGCGACACAGATCAGCATCTCCCCAGGAGGTGTGTGTTTGTGTGCGTACCACAACAAACCGGAGAAAAAAAATGCCCAACTATTGCTCTTTTTTTCACCATTTAACAATGTCAGAATCATTTGTCTCTTTCCAAAGAAAAGCCTTTCCTCATCTTAGCAGAGCTAATCTGCTTGCGTTAATGCCCAACAAACACCTTGCACTTCAACAATCAATCACGGCATTGATAGCCAGAGTCATAAAGCTCCACTGCTTTCTATTCAAACTCTGTGGCTTTAATATCCACCCTAGAGAATATGACCAGACTAGTAAGGTTATTAAGATATGAACCATTAGCCGGTAATGTGGTGGGAAATGGCTCATGACCTCCACCTTAGTATTTAACATTTAAATGTACTGCATGACTCATGACAGCCATTAAGAGAACTGAGAGAAGTAGAAAAAGAGACAGACGCAGGATGGAGCATTTGTGTGAGTGAAAGAATGAGAAAGAAAGGGAAAGAGAACGACAAAGCAGCAGCCGATCGACTTGTTAAATTGCGGGTCAGTCAGAGGTGAGACTGGAGTCTTCTGAGGTGAAATAAGGTTAATGTTATTTGGAGCTGTTGCAAATTTATCGATTCATCAAGCTTGTGTGTATGTGAACCAAACTAGACCCAATATGTTTACAGTATAGTCACTTAATACTGTCCACCAGAAAGAAAAATAACTTTTTTATTATACAACAGTGTGAAAAGGATAATTGCTTGTAAGATGGTAATGCAAGTTCACGTACCAGCCAGTGGGGAATAAACAATACAATTAACTTAACTGTTTCCACAGACTGTATATAAAAGATGGATGCAGCAACGGTGATGTCACTCAGTAGCGCTGGACCTTCTGGGTACTGCCAAAGGGTGGGGTTAATGCTAGTAAACTTTGTTAGAAATGCATCCATATGTGAGTGAATGAAATACACAGACTTATTTGCTCACTTTTTGCACACCAAATAGAATCATGGTATTTACTTGCCAAACATGATGAGCACAACCATGGTGCAAAGGTCCTGTTTAGTGACTGGGAATAGCAGAAGTCATGCCTAGCAGACAGCCATTAGCAGCGTCTCCCTGTGTATTCTTTAATGACTGTGGGGAGTCCTATGGAGCCCAAGATTAGGTTTTAGCTTCATAACTGCTGCGTGAGTATTGAGAAAAAAATTAAAATTTACCATTGTAGAATATTTTAATCCAAATGGTCTGAGAGAATGCTGGACCTCTGCGCCACCTGTCACCTCCTTTATCATGCTTAGGAAATCTAGCTCCAGTGAGAGACTTTGACAATCAGGGCTTTTCAGAAAGCGGGAGTTTCTGCTGGCAGCTCTTCATTTCTTAATATACTGAAAAGCCTGATTCTAAAAGAAGATCCTGCAGTTAAAGTTTGAAGCCTCAGATAACCAGCATGAGCTGTTGGTCAGTCTTTGTGGAACACAAGTGCATAGTCTTCAGTGATGAAGGCATCTTAGAGAAGGTGGTGATGGCACTTTGCTCTTGTGGAGGTGACAGAGGTCAAAGAGGGAACCATGAAGGTAATATACAGTTTGATGCACACGCCTTTTCCTACGATTCAGATGTGAGAAAGTGAGTGTGTCATAAAAATGTTGAACCTCTGACATCAACAACTAATTCCTATCCAAAGAACTGTATTTGCTGTGATTGGGGAAAATCCCAGTAGATCCACATTTTCTGAAATACTTAGGCCAGCTTGCCGGCACAATGCCATGTTCAAAGTAACTTTAATCACCTTTCTTCCCAATTCTGATTCTCAATGTGAAATTCAGCAGGTCATCTTGACCAACTTGTCTACATGCCTAAATGCATTGAGTTGCTGCCCTGTGTTTAACTGGTTAGATGTTTGTGTTAAGGAGCAGTTGAACAGGTGTATCTAACATCTAGGTACAACATGTATCTTACCTGACTTAAGCATATGTGTTCTTTATCTTTGCTAAAAGTTAAAGTACAGTCTGAGAGGCATAGCTGAGATATATCTCAGTTGATGGTGTTCAGCACCCAGTGTGCCAATGCTCAACAGCCATAAATTGTTAAAAAGACGGTAAACAAATGCATCTCTTATTCAGAGCCATGCAATTCAAAAACCTCATGACTGATATCTGCTTTATATTACAGTCCATCAGACTGTTTTATCATGCAATAGATTTAACAGATGACAAAATGCATCTAAACCATATTAAATGAAGATTGCAGTTTTTAATTGCTCATCTGTGCCTCGTACACCAGAAGGATAATATTATGTGTTTAGCGTGAAAGACAAAAACACAAAACATGACATATACAAGCTGATATATTCTGGGAATCCAGCCAACATGGATATTGATGATATACGTGCCTATGTGACCTCTGTTACCTTGAAAATATAGCCAAACTGACCCAGTTTTCACAGACACGGGCATTAATATCCTGAAATTCAAGATGATAAAGATTCGAGGGACAGGGCTAACATAATATTTCACAGTAATAATATGCTAAAAATGACTTATAATTAAAGTTGATATAATTAAACTGTCCAATGCGCCTTCAGCTCTTGTTCTTTTTCACAGCCTGATCATCATTTAGTGCCTCAGACAGCACAGATGTGATCTCAATAATCAAAACATGCACTGAAAACCAAACAAGACAAGACAGAGAAAATCAGGTGAATAAATAAAACATGATAAAGCTGAAGGCTCTGAGATGTCTAACTGCATTTTAAAAGAGATCTCTGCCTTCATTTTTTTACACCGTTATAGAGGAACTTCACACAGTTTTATTGTGAAACCAGGCCGTCTATGTAGGTCTATGAACAGACAGATTTCTCGGGTCAGTCTCGAACCTAGATAAATGGTGAGAAGGTTGTGTCAGGATGGTCATTCAGTGTACCAAATCAAACATGTGGATCATCAAGAGTGAGATTTCCATACAAGATCGAGGCTCAGGTTAACAATGGCTGCCACCAGTGCTGTTAACCAGCAGGTCATCAGCACTGGCTAATGGAAACTGTGCTGCTGTTGGCTGAAGACAACAGAAGAAGACAGGGGGAAGACATGTTCAGAGGCAGTGAGAGAGAATGAGTTGCCTGATAGGAGGAAAAGAGAGATCAATGAGAAGAACAATAATGTACTGAATGAGGACATGCAGAGGGTTGTCGTGACAAAGATGGATACTAGGGATAGGGTGAGTTGGAGACAGACCATCTGCCAGGGATAACCCTAAAGGAGGCAGCCAAAAAATGAACAAGAAGATTTTATTATCTGCTTAGGAATAACAGCCATTTTTAGATATAGCCCTTGATTTTTAGAGACTCAGATGTTATTGGACATTAGACTGACTAGATGAGGCACGACAGTACTTTACAAGAAATGCAAGATCACACCAATATATGGTAAATGAACTGGTTCTCATATAACACTTTTCTGCTCTACCTGAGCACTCTACACAGCTTGCCTTTTTTACCCATTCATACATTCTAAGCTTCTTCTATGTAAGTGCTTTCTATCTAACATGCACACACATTCATACTCTGATGGATGCATCGAAGAGCAACTTGGGATTAGTATTTTGTCCAAGGATATTTGGCATGCAGACTGGAGCAGCCAGGGAACCACCAACCTTCTGATTAGCAGATGATCTGCTCTACCTACAACCATATATTGATCTTACACTTGGTTACTGTTCACTTGACCTCTTAGAGCGATAGCACAAACTTTAGGAGTTCCCACAGTCATCAACAATCTGGTACATTCCTAAAAAGGAAGAATGCTCTGGTCAACTGAGCAACACCAAAAGCCCTACAAAAACCACAGAATCGGTATAACTGATAAAGTTTAAAATTAAAAGATGCCTTCATGACTTTAAATATGGAAGATCTAAAACAAGGCAGTTATGAGTGCAAACCACTGGTTACACTCAAAAAAAGGAAGGCTATTTTAGACTTTGCCAGAAAACAACTAAAGAGCCTGCACAGTTCTGAAAGAAAAACAAAAATGCACAGTTGAAACCAAGATGAACTTGCACCAGAATGATGGGAAGAGAAACATATGGAGAAGGAAAGGAACAGCTCATAATCTGAATCCAAAGTATGCCACATTAACTGTCAAACATAGTGAAGGCAATCCTATGGCATGCCAGTGGAACCTGGTCACTACTGATGATGTGACTGCTGATAGAAGTTGCAGGATGAAATATGAATTGTACAGTCGTGTCCAAACTAGGGCTGTCAGAGTTAAACACAGTATTTGTTCATTTCCATGGATTTAGACACTTCAGACAGAAGTGCACTGCAAATGATTTGAATTGAAGTATTAAAAATAATCACTAGATTTAAAACTGTGTTGTTGTTTTTTTCCAATCAGTTCTTAGCCTCTTAAAAGGGAGGCTATATATAAACAGGCTGCAAAATGGCTGATTGAATTAAAACTGTAAATCTGCACTTCTAGTATCATCAGTTTTTATTGATCGGAGCAATTACTTATATATTTTCTAACATCTGCTGTGTTTTCATGTTTATTTATCATATGTACAATTCTAGCCTTTGCTATTTGTATTAATTCAAAAGAAACTGCAGCTAAATGCAGAAAATCTTACAGTATCCACCAAACTGCACTGCAGATTCTTACTGTGAAACACCATTGCCCTCCTATCTTAATGTTTGGCTTCAAATACTGTATTCAGTATTGACCTGATAACTATGTGCAGTGTAAAACAGTTGCATATAATGGCAAACCCAGAAATAATTATCAGTTATTTAAAGCTACTTTTGCCTGCTTCCCAGTTACAATGGGTCACTACAGCAAGTAGCACTGCTTATTTGAGCTGGCAGATTTTGGCACCAGCTGCCCGTCCTGATACAGCCCCGAGGGATCTGTGTATCTTTTCAGGATCAAACTGGGGAACTTCCACTTGTTAGGCAAACATGTAATCCACTACAATATGGAGCCATTTAGCATTCAGAACTATTTTTTAATAGTTATTTAAATTTAGGGTTTTGCAGCCCCAAATGTTATAATTTTGATTCACTCACTGCTGAAATTCAGTTTAGACTCAGAGACTGACAAAAGAAAACTCTAATAAACTTTATGATACCTGTCCAGTACTGGAGTTAGCTAAATTTACCTAGCAGTATTTTACTTCAGTATTTTACTTCTAAAGAGCTAGACTCACCTGAGCTGGTGGAAATCAAAACAAAGCTAAAAGAACACTGAAGATGGATCCTAGAGCCATCAGTCAGAAAGAAACATCTCGCATGATGACGTCCAAATTTGATGCATATCAAAGACTTTCACTAATGCAAAAATAATCTGTGTGATAGTTTGCTATGCTTTTCGGAGGTGGGTAAAAAAATGTTAGTGACTATCCTTGCTGTATGTTTTGTATTCTTTCACTTTTACAGAATGTTGTAGCTTTCCATATTATAATTATAATGATGAAAATTCGGTCAATTCAGTCAATTCAAAACAGTATTAAAAATGTTAACTTACATATAATTGCCTTTTTTCAAAGCTCAAATCCAACAATTAATTTCCAAAAGAGCTGTAAGTATAGCTCTGAACCACTAATTGGTAAACTCTAAATTCTAAATTCTAAAACCCACATGATATCTGTAATTATAATCTGTGGCAGACTCAAATGTACAACGCACTCATTTTGAACTCAAGCTACTTTGAAAGATACATTTTGGGCTTAATGTTCGTAGCTCAGTTTTCTCAGGAAGGTAATAATTCCTGGGCTGTCAGATAGCAGAGAAGTGTGCCTAAACAAAAGAAAGGGGTTTTGTGACAATGCTAAATGCGCTTTGATTCTTTCTCAAATCTTCTTACAAAGTTAAGCCAAAGTCTGTTTACTTTCAGCAGCTGGCAGCAGCTTCTGATGAAGGAGGTATGTTCAAAGATGTTCCTAAATGCCCTTTACTGAACAACACAACTTAGATTCATGCACATTTTAGCTGCAGACTCACTGTCAGTGTACTTTGCAACATTCTAGTCTATATATCTACATTGCATCCAGAAAGTATTCACAGCACTTCACGTGCTCCACATTTTCTCATATTTCAGCTTTATTCCAAAATGCATTAAATTCATTTTTCACCTTAAAATGTGACACACAGTACCCCATAATGTCAGGTCAGCTGAAAAAAGTAAAATAAAAACAGAATGTACATGAGGTTCACAGAGCATCACGGCACAGCCATTTTCAGATCTCTCCAGAGACACTCAATCAGGTTCAAGTCTGGGCTCTGGCTGGGCCACTCGAGGACATTCCCAGAGTCATCCCAAAGCCACTCCTTTGTTATCTTGGTTGTGGTTGTTGTCCTGTTGGTAGATGAATCTTCACCCTAGTCTGAGGTTCAGAGTGCTCTGGAGCAGGTTATCAGAAAAGATGTCTCTGTACATTGCTGCATTCATCTTTCCCTAAACCCTGACCAGTCTCATTCCCACAGCACGATGCTGCTATCACCATCTTTCACTGTAGGGATGGTATTGGCCAGATGATGAGCGGTGCCTGGTTTCCTCGAGATATGATGCTTGGCATTCGGGCCAAAGATCTCTTTATTTCAGCAGACCAGAGAATTTTGTTCCTCGTGCTCTGGTCCTTCAGGTGCCATTTGGCCAACTCCAGCCGGGCTGTCTTGTGCCTTTTACTGTTGAGAGTTACAAGTATTTAGGGGTTGACCATGAACTGTGTTTTGAACCTCATGCTGATGCCACTACTAAAAAAGTTCAGCAAAGACTGTTCTTTTTAAGGAAAATGAGATCTTTTAATGTCTCATCTGAAATGTTGTCCTTGTTTTACAGATATGTTATTGAATCTGTTATTTCTTCTTGTATCGCTGCTTGGTTTGGTAACATGACTCTGGAGAACAAGAATCGGTTGGGACTTTTGGTAAAAACTGCCAGCAAAATCTCAGGGCGTTGGCAAAACGGACTTTTGGCCATTTATAACAAGCACGTGCTGAGGAGGGCTCGTTCTATTGTTAATTGTTTTAACCATCCACTTCACAGTGAGTTTGACTTGTTGCTCTCTGGCTGTCGTTTTAGAGTACCTGTGAGGAAGACCAAAAGACTCCAGGTTTCCTTTATCCCTACTGCAACCCGTCTCCTTAATGCCAAATAACTGTCTTGTGGCTTTTTATTATTGTTTTGTTTACTCTTATTGGTGCCTTGCTGCTAAACTAATTTCCCCTTGTGAGACAAAGTAATTGAATTGAACTGAATTGAATTGAATTGAATTGAATTGAATTGAATTGAATTGAACTGAGGAGTGGCTTCCGTCTGGCCACTCTACCATACAGAGCTGATTGGCTGAGAGCTGCAGAAATGGTTGTTCTTCTGGAAGGTTCTCCTCTTTACAGAGCAACGCTGGAGCGCTGTCAGAATGAAAATTGGGATCTTCTAGCAAACCTCTTCAAACTTCCAATTACCACTGTGAATACTTTACATATGCACAATATATCATATATTCTTGACAAACACAAATAGCACGATACCCTCAATTAACGTTTCAATGAATTCCCCATATACCATGTCTTTTATTAAGAAAACAAAAAAACATTTGAGCTCTCAGGAACAGAATCTGTGCAAACACAGGACTAAACCAGTGCAAGTGCCCAGGCTGTGAGCTGCCCTGCCAACTTTTAGAGCCTGTAGAAGTGCTGAGAGTGCAGCTGCTGTTCCATCGATAAAACCAACCCTTCTACAAATTACTGACAACAATCAAAAAACTGTATATACACTGGCAAGAACTCACAGCACTTGGCTGGGATGACACTGAAGGATCAGACATTAATTATGTGATAAAATGATCTGTTTTGTGTGAAAACTCATCTCTCAAACAAGTCTGCTCATGCTATTCAACATGATGTATTACTTTAGTCGAAGCGACTGTATATCTTTGTTGCAAGCTGTGTTTAACAGATTCCTGGAAACTGTCTGATAGTGTGATTTCAGACACAAAGCTGAAGTAGGATCAGAAAGTATCACCTTTTGTGTCAGACATAAAGGTGGTTTTATAGTCCTCTTCTAAGAAATACAAAGATGTTTTCGAAGCACTTAAACCACCAAATGAGCAACAGCCAGCAGATTAATTTAGATCCAAACTGTCTTCATGATAGAGTTGCTCATCTGGAGGTCGAACTGAACAGTTTGACAAGTGGAGAAAAAAAAGGTGTTAAAACAATAATTGTGAATAGTGCAGCTTCTCAGAATCGGTGCCTCGCAATCATCTGATGTCTGGTCTGCTCCTGGACCATCGTGTCCATTAATCAGTTCATTTTCATCTGTCTCCTCCTATGAAATCCTGCATTTTTCTTGCACCTCTGTCGTCTCCCTTCACACCCCTTCATTTACTGCTGTGAAATGTAAAAAGCCTCTGTTATAAAAATCTGACAAGCAGCACTTTAACTTGTGTGATATAAATTACAGCAGATGTGGGTTGACAACATAACGTAGTGGGAATACAAATTATGAGCTATGTTGTCAAGTTAACTTTAACTACCCAGCTACTTCAAAGCAGTAAAATAGAATTTTAAAAACTAATGCAACTACTTCCCACATCTGTCCACACACACACATGCACACACACGAATTTAAAGTATGAGCTCATAATGGTTTTTACAGTACATTGGCGTTTTTTTTCCACTAAGGCTGCTTCTATTGACTAGATGTAGTGCAGAGTTTGTTTTAAAATCCATGAAGCACAAACAGGGAGCAGGTTTCTAGTTACTCTGTGTTATCATGACACCTTGATACGAGGCGCCACTGAAATCCTGTACACCCCAATCACACAAGCCGAGAGACTGATCAGCAACCATCTGATTACCACTGCTAAAGCCCCATTCATGCAGGCCTAGAGACCAGTCAGTGATGCCTTGGTAACCACCACTCACGAGGCAAAAGTGTGTATTCCATGACGATTTGAGGAGTGGTTGCTGGAGGGTGCTGGCACAAGCTATTATGAAACTGGTTGCAAGGAGGTATACAGTTCTGTACTGAGCACCTCCTGGGGATTACTTTGGTCTCCAGTTTGCATGGAAAAAAATTACTTATTTACTTTTACTACAGCCATAACTCACTAATACTCTGATTGCATGCCATTTGTCACCTTTGAACAGAGCCAGGTTAATTCACTGTTGCCACTGCATGATGAAACCACATGTTAGCCCTAGCTTTATATTTAGAATACAGAAATGCCTCTTGTCCCAAAACATCGAACAAACTCTGGTGCAACCTGACATTTACCTCAAACTATGAGTGAGCACTGCAGCTTAAATCCTAATTGACATCTGGTACCACTCACTGTCTATCAAGTGTGAGCAAAAACTGTCGGGACAGGAGAAAATATCCAAAATACAGGCACATTTAAAAAAAAAAGTTTATCCATAAAACATTACAGTATTCCTCAGGGATATTGCTTTACTGTTCCTGGTTCTTACTGGAGCTTCATATGGCTAGTAATGATGGAGCATCTAAAATGTGTTCCTTCAGGCATGACTGGGAGTAATGGGCCCTCCAGTCACTACTGTTTATCTTCCTGGACAGTTGATGGCCCTCCAATGTGTCATTACACTAACTAGGCATAGCCTGACTGCCTGTGTGTGTGTGTGTGTGTGGGTGGGTGTATATGTGTGTGTATGAGAGAGGAAAAGGGAGAGACAAAGACAAAATGTGAGAGAAAGCATCTGCATGAATGGGTGCAAATGTGCAACTTAATACAAAAAAAAAGCACACAAACAAACAGAATAGTTGATTTATTTGCACGCTAACACACATGCACAGACAAATGATACACAGTTACTCATTAGGATTAAACATGCACACGTATGACTCCCAGGCAATCACGCACACACGCACGCACACACACACACACACATGATACTAAAATCTGCACTTTAGACTGATGGCTGCAGTCGGAGTGTTTTGCATTCCGCTGGGCGTGTGTGTGTTTGCTGGAGTGCATCCACCTGTTACAGATCTCCACCACCCTGAGACCGGTGACAGACCAGTGATAAACAACCATACACACACCAAAGAGGACTATACACACAAATGTGTGCATATGCTCCTTCAGATGCAACAAATCCTGGAAGAAAATAGATTGTAACAGACAGAATAAAATATACTTAGTGTCACGCTTATATAAGAACAAATGTGAATATACACACAGAGACGATGTAGGGGAAAACATATAATCCAGCACACTCACACACACACATACATGCAGAGTGAGCGATCAGCCTTTTTAGCCCCCTTCTCCATCATCCCCGGCAGAGGCGAAAACACAGGGGGGAGGGTCACAGAGGCTGTGAGGCCAGACAGGAAAGTGACAAGCTCAACGATGTGAATACACTTAAGCGCACTCCACCATCATAGCAGTCCTCTCAATTCCCAGATTCCATCTTCTCTGCATCTATACATTAAATGTTTCTTCCTTTTTTGTTTAATGTATGTATATTTATTTATTTTTTATTTTTTGGGTGGTTGTGGGGTGCTGAGCTGCTAAGCGCTCATTACTGAAGGGTTTCTGCACCGCACACTTTCCAGAAATTGGCTGCCAATCACATAGTGTGCTCTGTTTCTGTTGAGAAAATTTGGGGGTTTCTGAAGGCGGTGCTCTTTTCTTCTACTCCTCACAGTCACAGTGGCTGTCACTGCTCGCACTAACTACCCACAGCACTGCTTTATCTACACATTCCAACAATCCTGGAACAGAAACTGTATCAGATTTTTCACTGCAAAGACAAACCGCAGCCTGGGACATGAACAGTAAAAGTGAAAGTTTTCATAGAGCGGTGTGTCAGATCAGTCCAAATTAGATAGTAAAGTTACAATTACTTCATTTAAGCTAGTGCAATAACTTTTAACCACTACTTTTCCCTCAGCGGTGAGTCACAGCTTGTCTTTCTTGCCTCACATCTCCTTTTTTTCAGTTCACATGCATTCAGAAAAAAGCCTCACAGTACACCTGTTGTCAAAGTTTCTGCCAATCCATTCTCAAACTGGGACAACTGGTTGGGTAAAAGTGATTTTCACCCTTAAATTTTATTTTTATGTATCAAATTCTCACCCAGAATTTGAATTTTAGAATTCCTGACGATGTCAAGAATTCTAAAAAAGAAGTTTCTATTCACAGTTATCCCAGAGCTCTAACCAGTGACAGCAGCTGATAAACAAAATGATCAATCGTCAGCCACCTCCTCTACATTGATGACATCAAGCTGTATGCCAAGAGTGAACGAGACATCGATTCACTGATCCACACCACCAGGATATACAGCAATGTCATCAGAATGTCGTTCGGACCGGAGAAGTGTAGTCGGATGATAACTAAAAGAGGGAATGTAGTCAGAACTGAGGGGATCGAACTACCAGACGGCAACATTGCAGACATTGAGGACAGCTACAAGTATCTGGGGATCCCACAGGCAAATGGGAACCATGAAGTGGCCGCTAGGAAAGCTGCAACCACCAAGTACCTGCAGAGGGTCAGGCAAGTCCTGAGGAGTCAGCTGAACGGTAAGAACAAGATCTGGGTTATCAACACCTACGCCCTGCCCGTGATCAGGTACCCTGCTGGGATAATAAGCTGGCCAAAGGAGGAGGTGGAAGCCACTGACATCAAGATCAGGAAGCTCCTGACCATGCATGGAGGGTTTCACCCCAAGTCCAGCACCCTGAGGCTGTATGCTAAGCGGAAGGAAGGTGGCCGGGAACTGAGTGTCAGTACCGCAGTCTAGGATGAAACAACGGACATCGACGAATACATCAGGAAGATGGCTCCAACCGACCGCGTGCTCAGTGAATACCTCAGGCAGCAGAAACCCAAGGAAGAGGAAGAAGAGGAGGAACCATCATGGAAGGACAAGCCCCTGCATGGT
>VVHJ01046391.1:0-18598 GCA_015107715.1 Tylochromis polylepis
CTTTCTTTCTCTCTCTTTTTTTTTTTTTGTATTTGTGTGTGTGTGTGTGTGTGTGTGTGTGTGTGTGTGTGTGTGTGTGTGTGTGTGTGTGTGTGTGTGTGTGTGTGTGTGTGTGTGTGTGTGTGTTGTAAGTTCATGCTTTACCCTGGATTTTAATGATCTTTAGAGTGTGTGCAACAATCTACAAAAATGCACAGGCGTTCTGTTTCTCTCTAAAGGCACTTAACCTTTTAAAAGTATTTTAAATGAGTTAACACTCTAGTTTATTAGTGTTTGTGTGGTTGTCTTACAGAACCAGGCTTCTCTTACTGCAGTGCCACCATGCTATGTGCCTAAACTTGGTTATCCTGTCATGGCTTCTTCACCTTTAGGCCTCCTTTTGTTCTCATATTCCCAACCTTTACCATTCATAATACCAGCTATCTTTTCTTCCCATTTCCTCCTCCTCACCTTCCCTCCTACACAGCTGTAATTCCTCTTATTTGTCACTCATATCCTTTTTGCGCTTATGTTTCTTGTTGCTCTAACAGCCTCCTCCTCTCCCTTCTCTTTCCTTTAGGAGCTGCTTTTCAGTGTATGTGCCCTTAACGTCATCTCCACCATTGTGTGTGCTCTAGCCACTGCAATGTGCTGTATGCAGATGGTCTCGACTGATGTGCTGCAGATGGTGAGTGTGATCGAAGGGCAGACGGCAAGAGTAGCTGACTTAACTCTCTTTTCAGTGACCACCCTGCAGTTAAAAACGTGCATTTTTTTTTCCTGCTATCATCAGGGCATGCAGCAGGAACACTGCTGCAGATTGTTTCTGTTATAGGATAGTAGGGCCTGTTTTAATCAGAACTAACATGGTCAACTTCATCTGAGTTGCACGCCAAAAGCAGTTATTTCATTCCTTTAAACACATCAACAGTCCAGAAGGTAGAGATAGTTAAAATAGTTTTGCAGTCTGCAAGAGCTTTCTGCACATGTGTGTTAAACTGAATTACATTTTCTTTATATAGTGCCAAATCACTACAGCAGGCACCTCAAAGGCAATTTATAGTGTAAGGTAAAGACCCTACCGAAAGATTAAAGGAGTCTCAACATTAAAACTGGTGCTTTCACCTGTATGTGATATTTTACTGTGACCTCTATAAGGTTTGAAGAAACTAGAAGTGTTATTGCAAAAAATGTGATTATAACTAATTGCCTTCATGCAAACATGATATTAATTTACTTTGTTTTTTTAAATCTATTTTTATAAAATGTAGCAAGACAAAGACAAAAAAAATTAATTGATGACTACCAATTATCTCTCATATTTACTCTGATTAAACAAGAGAAATTAATAAGAAAGGGCATGAATACATTTATTACAGGCTGTTTGAATTATACAGCATTTAAGAATGTAAATGGAAGAGGAAAATCATTCAGTTTGAATTAATGCCCTAAATCAGAGCACACCCTGCTTCAGTGCTCAGCATGATATGTCTGATGAGTAGACATAGATCTTCCTCAGACTTCTTTGTATGGAGAAGTGTAGATATAAATGCATTTTGGTGCTAATGCCTGTTGTTGATACAGTCTCTAATAACAAATCAATCAGGAGAATTTTAACCTTATTGTAGGTTCAGCTGAATATAAGACATCACACATGCTGTGCAGGAGTTGGATAACTATATGAGAGTAGGAAACTATACTATTTGATAAGAGCAAACACTAAAGCAGGAAAACCTCTGTAAATTAAAGTGGCTGCTGAACACCATGGCTTCTAACTATTGATTTACAGAGAATCAAAGGACAAAAAAAGCACTGTCTTATCTCCACCAGTCGAGTTTCCAAGAATGGCCTCGTTTCCCATTTGCTACAAAGGGTGTCAACCTTTTGTTTAGCTCAGTAAATTTAGCTGAGTCAATAGCAGCGGCGGCAGCCTGGAGATTAGAAAAGCAGGTTGACTGTGACTGGAAAGTTGTCCCACTTAGAAAAGGCTGAGTAAAGAGCCTTTAAAAAGAAGCTGGCCCCATGCACAGCACTTGCATCAGTTAGCCCGTGTTCAGAGATCTGAATACATGTAAGTGACATATTGTGTCGTAAGCCACCCCCTCTGTTCAAGGATGGTTGTTCACAGTGGACATGGATAGCTTCTTTCAATTCTCTTTCAAACCATCTGTCTTCTCTGTCCAAAATGTGAATACTGGCATCCGTTCACATTTTGGACATAGATCAATAGTGGTCCTCTTAAGGGACAGCTCCTAGTAGGACTTAAATACCTGGGACTCTCCACCATTTGGTCTTAGAACTGAAGAGGTTTCTCGGATGAGAGGTGAAACGTCTTCAAGAAACTTAAAGTCCAGTCGCTTTTCTTTCCAAGCTCCTTAGATTACTATGATCTGGATGACTGAGAACCTACAAAGACAACTTGATAATGCCTCTTTTTTTTTTTCTTTTCATTTTGCTGCTTTCAGTTTATGCCACACAGAGCTCGAGCCCTGAACGCTGACTGTATGACCCCCCACGGAACAATCCTCCACCAAACACTGGACTTTGATGAGTTTATTCCTCCCATTCCCCCACCGCCATACTACCCCCCAGAGTACACCTGTACCCCCTCAATGGATGGACAAAGGTGAGAAGCAAAACAGTTTTGATCAGCATCACATTTTTAAATATAGATACTTTCAAAGTTCAAATATTAAAAATGCAGTCTACAGTATACAGAAGAGCTTACATTTTCTTTCTAATTCATAATAAATACTACGTTTTTGGGTTTTTTTTACCAAAAATTCAATGGTATTAAATCTGGATTCATTTTTCTATGACACTTGACACTATACGATGTAAAGCCACCAATTTACATCTTTGTGCAACTGTCAAAGAGTAGTTACATAAAAATTGCAGCGTAATCCAAAAAGCATAACTTGCTGCATTAAGTGGAACACAAACTACAAGTTAATGGCAGTCATTTTAAGCTACAGACAAATGAAGAATATAGCTGTAAATATTATTTATTTTGAAGCATTGGGCATCCTCCCAGAGGGCAGCAATTCAAATTGGGTATCAAGTAGCTGTATGTTCTCTTTAAAAAGACATTAGGGATTGTTTCTGAGGTTTTATTTATATTATATAATCTATTCAATGAAAAGAATTGCTAAAGATCATTCATTTGCAGTCTAGTCCTTGTGCCTGACCATTTGCAGAGGAATGTTTTGTTTTGTTTAGCCATTTAAAACTGACATATGAATCATTCAAGCATAAAAAGGCACCTAACTCAAGGGATGAACCAGTGTTGTGTCTGCACAAAACAGACAACTTAGCAAAGAACCAATTTTAATTTGAATCTGTAGGCATTTTGTTGCTAGCAGTCTGTTGCAAAAACACATAATTTGTTCCTATTTCTTTAGATAGAAAACCTGGTATAACACGGTTTGACAGCAATAAAATACTAGTTTTGCACAAACGGTTTCCCAAAGAGCTTTTGGAGAGAAACTTTATTAATCTATTAGCTGAAAATCGGCATATCTCGGCATGGTGTGGAGTGTATCCTTAAAAAAATCTTTCTATAGCAGATGAACAGCATCTGAAAGTCATGTCCTTAAGAAATGTTAAGAAGCCATTCTTAAGGAAGGGAAACGAGGAGCAATCACTGAGCTATACCAAATTACACAAAAAGTGGATTGAATACAGCAGGTCTTACATAGTGATGACTTCAAATTTGAAATTTTTGGTTAAAATAAACATCAACATTTATGGAGGAGGGCAGGAGAGAGATGCAGCACGAGTACAGACTGTGTAGATCTGACTGTGAATCTGAGCGACACTGCACACTCATACATCATGTGAATTACAAGGTCACTGTAGTCTAAATGCGAACGCACACATGAAACTAGAGAATAAGACCATAAACTCATCAGAAAAGTGTTAATTTGCTGAAGCAAATTTTTCCTGTAGACTGCTATAAAATCAAATGTTTTTCAACCAAAGGATTTCCCCCTGCTGGCAAATAGAAAGAAAAACAGATTTGAGGCATTTCAACGTTGACTTTACTTTTCAGCAAGGACCAGCTTTTATATACAGCCTATGGGATTGTTCTGTATACTCCTGTGCCCCTTCATAAGCGCCAATAATAACAAGTTCCACTTATTATTATAGGTGTGAGGTTTTCGGATGCAAAAAGGACAGACATCAAAGCGATGCTGCTTAGTTTAGGAGGTGCTGAAAGCATAATAACTAATGCATTTTCTTACTGGTGTCTGTTTCCAGGTTAAAGACTATTTTCACATTTAATATTTAACCTCAACTGCCGTAAATCTCACCAGGAGTTCCTATGAGAAAGTAAATATACAGGTGCACGAAGCAGTATTTCCATGGAAAAAGCAAACCCATCATATTAACCAGCAACAGCATATATCTCTTCACACGTGTTATTATCAACCACGTTGAGCTCAGAGCATTTCTCTCCATTAAGAAGCTGTGACCGCAGTACTCAGCTGCAATGGAAGATCATTTGACCCCCTCCCTCACCACCACCTCCATTTTCTCAGCCTTTGCAGAGAGAGTGGTGCTGTTGTGGCCATTTGGCAGGAAGCCTCATCTGTTTGTCAGTTATCCCATAAATATATACAAGGCAACGGAAGCATTTATAGCATCCATGCTCAGGGCCAGGGATGTGTCATGACATCATTATGCATTGAATGACTGGTGGAAACACTCAGGTTGTATTTCATGCTCTGCCACTTTAGAGGAGAATGGGCTTGTAATTAAAAGATATGACAGCACGCATGGCTGCTCATTCTTAATTGGTACCATATGAAACATAGTGCTGCACGCCGAATAATACAGCGCCGATATATATTGTTGGGACTGGAGTGTAGGAGACAAGAGGATCACTTTCATCCATTCTTTCTTAATGCTTTTATAGACAATACCATATGTTTGACTCGGATATTCACGCTGGCGGTGACAGTTTCTTAAACACAACACTGTGCGACTGTCTCAGAGCACTCTCTCTTTGTATTCCAGGTATTCAAGAATAGTTTTGTTATTTATTTAATCATTCCTCTGCACATGTTTTCTAGTTGTCCTCCATTCGTTTGTCCATTTCAGGATCTCATGAACACCTTCAGGGAATTTCTGCAATTGACAGTTACATTTTGCTGGTCAAAGCTCATTGCCATTTCTTCTGCTTCCTCTTTCAACTGCTCGCTTTAGGGGTTGCCACGCCAGATCATCGGCCTCCATTTCGCCCTATCCCTACCATCCTCCTCTGTCACGCGAACGGTCTGCATGTCCTCTTTCACTACATCCACTGTGATCTCCAAAAACACATTTTTCTCAAGTATTCATACTGTAATTGTGACAACATTTCACACAAATTTCCATTAGAATAAAATGATTAAATGATTAGCTGTTATATATCCAAAAGGTCAGAGGTCATATTTAAAAAAAACAAACAAAAAAACCCCTCTTTTCTGCCCAGAGCAGCAGGATATTTTGTGGCGATATTTCACAGTTGGTCAGTGTTCACTACACATATGTTATGAGTCCCTAAGACAAAGGCGTTAACTGCAGCTTGACCAGTCAGTGGAAGATTAGATTTGTAGGACATTATTTGTATTTTATTTATTTGTATTGATTGACTCTTTGCTTTTCTGTCCTTTACAGAGGCTTGCATCTGGACTTTCCCCATTCTCCCTTCAGTGCCATATATGGCGTGCCTATCAACAGCCCAGGCACCCTGTACCCAACTGACCTGCCCCCTCCATATGAGTCTGTGGTGGGTCAAACACCTGCCAGCCAGGTGAGGAAAAACTAAACCACATAGGGTGTATTTTTATCTAAGGTTCACCAGGTTCTAATTATTAATGAATTTCAGTTTCATGTTTTCTTTTAGTTGTGTATTCAGTAATGTGAAGCGACTTCTTTGTAAGATTTTGTATTTAAGGCAAAAGTCGAAGTGATGGGTGTAAATTTTTGTGAAATCGCTTTCAAAGACAAGTGGGTTTCAAGGTCAGTCGAAAGATTTTTAGATTAGATGTGTGTTTTTAAAGGCTTCAGGCCTTAATAAAATGGTTAAGATTTCTGTCCACTGTGTCTACTGTTTTCCACTTTTAATTAATATTTGTTAGAAACATTTGAATGTCATGTCACGTGCAAAATGTATAAACCCCAAATCACAACAAATATAAGCTCAGTATCATCCAGCTGCCTTGACTGTCTGGTTGAAGTGATCAGAGCTTTTTTTTTTCTTTGCTGTGTCTCACTGTTCATTGCTAAAAATAACTTGCTAATGTACGAGTAAATCCTTCTATTATCTTCTCAACATCGTTTAATCACCTCTCACTCACTCTGTGCCATTACAGATATTAAATCCGCATTTCTCTTCATACCTATTTTTTTTAATAATGTCTGTCAAAGAGGAATCAAAAGAAAGGTCTGCTTGCCTGAAATAGATAAGCTGTTAAAAAGTGACTGCAGCCATGCAGCAACTGATTTGATGTGTGAGAAATCATCAGAATCTGATGGTTTCAGCCTTACTATGCCATGATTTCCAAAAACTTATGTGAACCTATATATATCATATAATGTACCTTTAAAAGGCCATTAGTGATTCTAATTAAAGTTCCTATTCAACTCAACATTATACTGTAATTTTCTGCACTGGTACCCCTGCTCTTTATAGTGACAAATTACTGTTAGTGTGTTGTGGTCTTGCAGAGCCCTCTACAGACCAACTAGTGGTACTGAAGGTTAGGCGCCGCGCAGCTGTTCTGCAATATAGCACATGCAAAATATCCATATTTATTGAGGAGTCCTGTAATGTTTACTAATAATTTAATCTTCTCAGGTTACCATCAGCATAGAGCAACAGGCCACTGAGTCCAGTCTGTGTGAGAGAAACACTACTGCAGGACTCAGCACTCAGGGTAAAGACAGTTTGAATAGTCACAGTGCTGTTTGTTCCTAAATATCTTTTTCCACTGGTGATTGTGCTAATGATGCATTTTTTGCAGCCTCAGTGGACAGTGCCTCTCTCATGGTGTCAGAGGTGGCTGACCAGGACCAGACTTGCTCCTCAGAGGACTTGTGCTCCCTGGAGGTCCAGGGCTCTGACTCCTCTCCCTATGGCACGCTCCACACTGCCCCCACTGATGGAAGCTGCACCAGCCTGGAACTTTGTACACGTGATGCCTCACGTTGCCGCCGTGGCTTGACTAACACTGACGCTCGCCCTAGTGATACTGGATACAGTGAGTCCTCACACACACAGGAGTCGCTGGAGCGTTCACCTGACTGGTCCTCGGAAAACTTTAGCAATCTGGACCAAGAGGACTCAACACATCCATGTGAGGAACTCAGGGCTTCAATGCACATATGTGACGAGCTGGCCTCAGCCAAGCATTTACCAGAGGAGCCACCTAAACCCACACCACACACCCTCATCAAAGCAAGAATGACGAGCCGGAAGCTCACACTCCCGGTCACTATCCCCCCACCACCTCAGCCTTGCTCCCCCACCTCTGTGGCTTCCTCTGGTGGAACTTCAGCTATCAGCCCTTTGGCTGCTTCTCCTTCCCCTTCACCTCCTGCCAGGCCACGTGGCCCAAGGCTGTGTTTCAGTGTTTGGTCACCTTCCTCCACATCACAACCCCCCTCTACCTCAGCCCAAAGCGGACACTCGCCCTCAGAGAGGCCTCGGGTGCTCCGAGCGGCCAGGAGGTACCGCAAACTGGCACGCATTGTCCGTTCCACCAGTGACCCCATATCGTGCTCCACTACGACAGGAAGTAAGTTACAGTTTTATACTTAAGCTTAATTAGTCCATCTAAGAATCATCAGCAATCTTTCACTTCCAGATTCTCCAACATCATTATTTGCTGCATTTTTTTCTCGGTTTTACATTTAAAAAACTTCATTTGTTTTAATCTTGTTTTTGTCCTCCGTCTACAGGAGAAAATTCTGGGTGCACCCCTGGAAGTGACCCTGCTACTGAAGAGGCAGCTCATGCATCACCAGATCAGGGTAAGAGCATATAAATGATGAATTCATGTGAAGGTTAGGGAAGCGTCAGAAATTTGCTCACTATAATAAATGAAAATGCATTGTCAGAAAGAAGAAAAAGCGGTAATTGTAGTTTCTGGAGAAACATGGCTTCTACAGGACTGCATTGCATTTGAGAGAATGCCAAAGCCAATTTTAAATGAGCTGCAATCATCTTTACACACAACTCCATTTGGCATTAGCTCTAATTTTAAGAACTGTGTGTGATTTAATTTGTTTTGGTATGTTTTTGCTGCTTTTTTCCCCCTCCTTAGAGCCAAGGGACAATTCAACAGAGGTAGTTGGAGGTAAACCCCCACATATGTGTGCCAGGAAGCAGCAGAAAGAGGGCAAGAAAGTTGACATCCACCTTAAACCCAGATCTCTGCACACATACTCCTCCAACGAACGCCCACACTCCCTGGCTGACCTTAAGATGTACAAAGACACCAAAATACTAGTGGCTAAGTTCCTGGAGCACTCAAGCTGCAGTCTACCTCCTGAAGTCCAGCAAGTTGTCAACAACATCAAGTGTGTCATTAAATCGGATGAGAAACACATGGAGGAGGCCATCTTTAGTGCAAATGTCATCGATCAGGTAACCTGATTAGAATGTGGATAAAAGCCTTTGATAGTTTAGTGCATTTTAGAAATCTGTATACCTTCTGGCTTTGGTGGTTATTGGTGAAAAAATCATTAAGCTGGACAAGGCTTAGCAGTGTTTTACAGGCTCTTTACACCAAAAACAAACATACAGGGATGAAAATCAGGAAAACATTTTGGATTGGCTCAATCAGCATTTTTGATTTTTAACACATTATTATTGTGGTCAAAATATTTCAAAATAATAATAGAAAGAGTATGTGTATAAAATTTGGAAAAGAAATTTCTATTAATCAAATTCAACTTTGTTTATTCTGTCTTGTTTTTTTTTAACTAATGAATTAGAAATGTAGGTAAGTAAGCATATATAAAGATTAGTTACTCTACTTTCTTCCACCCACTATATATGTCATTAATATGATATCAGGGCTTTCATTTTTAAATAGGACATTTATTCTCAGTACTGCTGTTTGAAAGGGTTTATCAGTTTGAATCATGTGCTAAAAATAGTAATTTGTTATTGGATAAAATAAGCCTTGCAGTGGCATTCTGAACAACTTGTAGAGGAGATTTTGCTTAGAGAAGTGAAGAATGAATTGCAGTAATCCACGAATAAAGGCATGAATAAGAATTTCCCATTGAGAGCGTGACACAATGAAATTCAAGTTGGCAAAATTTTTGAAGTCATAAAAAAAGCGCAAAATCAGAGTTTTAATGTGAGCATCCAAAGTGAAAGTTACCCCAAAAGTTACTGAGAGAAGATTTACCTAAAAGTGTTAAGGGGACCTAGAGTTCCTATTTAACTAGGCACAAACAAGGACTTCTGTTTTCTCTTCACTGAGTTAAAGAAACTTGTCTGCATCCAACATATGATAGAGTCTAAGTACCTCTGCAAAATCTGTAACTTAGAAACATCTTGAGACTTAAAGGAGATATATAACTGAATTTCATCTGTATAGAAGAGATATGAAGTGTCTCAAAATGCTCCTGTTATGTGTCTGTCACTGATTCTTGGCGGTTTTGTTCTCAAAGGTGATGACCCAGCGCATTATAGGCAGTCCCAGAAAGCGTGGCCATGAGGATCTTCATCTCCAGAGCTGCGGCGCTTTGAGTTCATCACCGTCCCCTTCCATGCGCCGTCCAAAACATCTTCCACAAACATCCAGCGCCTGCACCAATCCACTGCGCTCCCCCTCCTCTGAACAAAGTCTTGAGTGCAGAGAAACTATTCTCTGACCACTCTCCTAATGAGGACTTGGGTCTAAACTCTGAGGGTATTCCAGGATGCTGGTGTTGCAGACACGCTGCCCTGGGCATCTGATGTCTGTGGAGTGTTTAAGAACTCTTTGGGTGTCATGAGATCGTTTCTTGAACAATGTGACTGGAGCACAAAGCTACTGAAATGCTTTCATACTGTATTCCCTAGTGCCCTGTGAGACTGTGCCAAGTCATCAGCAGAAATGGTAGCAAACTCAGACTGAGCCTGCCAGTGTCTGTAGTGGCTTATTTCTCATCAGAAAAACAAAAGAATGTTTCTCCCTCAGGGGATCTTTTCTACTCAGTTTCATCTCTTAAAAAAGAAACAAATACACAGCTGGTAAGTTTGGATCAGTGATTGAAAGACAAAGGAGATTGTGTTATCAGTATTCCTCATGTCCTCATAAGAAACAGAGAAAATACATGTTTGTATTAAACTGTGAACTGGATTGACAGGACATTGTTTGCAGACTTTGTGGAATTGTTACTGATAGGGTGGTGACTATTTTGTGGTTCAAGAACATCACAGATGTGGATTATTTAACTTACCTCATTGTGTTACAATTCTTATCTGTGTTACAATAAAATATGCGTTTGTATTTTGTTGTTTGTGGGTTGTTTTTTTTCTGTCTTCCTAGAGCATTTATATTTGTCTGCAGGTATTCACATTTTGGCTTTCAAAAGGACTGGCTAAGTAATGGAAACACCAGGTAAAGCAATAACCGGGCATGAATTGCAGTTTAGTAAAGCTGTTCCAGTTAGTGTTGTTTCATAACCAGTAATTCCTTTTCCTTGGATCACTATTATTTGGGTTGTTTTTTTGTTTTGTTTTTTCTATTTTAACACCTGGAAAAGTGACCAAAAGTACTTCTTCCAGCAACTAGACCAAAGTTGGACAATTTTTTGGCTGATATATGCCAACTCTCTCATTACTGAACTTTAATTTGGCAGCATTTAAGTCACACAGTCAATTTTTCATTTACTTGGTGAATAATTAGCATGATACACCTGGACTTTTGAGTTGTTGAGAAATAGAAATTTACAAATTTCAATAATTGTCATCATTTTATGGAGATTAAATTTTTAATGTACTTTTATTGCACAAAGAGGAAACATCGCACCGTCTTTTGTGATTTAGTCTGCTTAAATGTTGAAAACTTGAAACCTTATTTTAAATGTAAATCAAATCAATGACTCTTCAAGACAGCCCTGCTTCCGGTCATAACGTATCGCCCCATCTGGTGTTTTAAGGCAGGGTTAATCGCTTAGATCATGTGGACAATGATTTAACAGATAATGTAAAACACAAATATATAAAGTATAAACTAAAGTCTATAGCGTTCAGATGTGCTAAGAGTGGTGAAAGAAATTCAAATACCAATGTGGACTTTTATTTTGAAACGCGCACGTTCGCTGTCAGAGAGCGGAAACAAAAGTAGGTGATTGCAGCTAACTTCATGCAGCGCAGACGTGATGTGTGGAAGGTAGTGAATCGTGGACAGTTTGTAACAGAAACCCGGTATTCATTGTGGGTTTTTTTAAGGTTTTAATTAGTTGTGTTACGAGACTAACCGGTCCTTCGCAATTAAAGACGACACGTTTCACTGACAGCAGCCGTAGTTGTTTTCGCGTCTGCGGTTGCTAGCTAGTAGTTAATACGAGCTAACGTAACGTCAGGGTCAGAATTCAGGATCAGTCCTGTTTGACGGTGATTTTAGGGATTAATGGAGTTCTAGACGTCTGTGCGTCCAGTACTGCTCGATTTACCAGAGGGACACAAAATAATTAGCTGAAGGCTAACGTTGTACAGCTAGCTTATATGGTTTATAGCAGTCCTCAGTGCCACGGCGCCGTGTCCACGTCTCGTCTGCCAGCTGAGCTAGGCCACGTCCCTGCGGGCGTATTTCACTCGCTAATATTGGACGAATTGCAGAGAAGATGCCTAGTGAGCGGAAGGAGGAAGGAGAGCAAAGATCAGTTGAAATGTGAAGGTCCTTTAACGTTCATGACTGTCTCTTAAACGTCTGTATTTCCGAGCGCTTGCGGCATATACACGGCATGTCACGTAGACGGATGTGTTTCACACCAGGAGAATAGTCTTCACTGAGCTCGTTAGGTTGCAGTAACAACCTGAAATATCATTAGACTTTGTTTGGGAAATGGTTGGGTTTGGCGCAAACCGACGGGGAGGTCGCCTCCCGTCCTTCATCTTCATCTTCTTGATGGTGATCATCGTCGTACTGTCTTTCAACTACTGGACAGTGTCCAACAAGCACGGCCGCTTGCTGGATGAGCTGGCGGAGGTGCAGACGCGGGTGAAGCACACGGACGCGGCGCGGAGCCGGCTGGAGAAGCGGAACTCGGAGCTGATGGTGCAGGTGGACACGCACAGGAAACAGATCGACCAGAAGGATGGAGACTACAGCGTCCTGGAGGGCAAGCTCCAGGCCAAGGATGGTCTCATTAAAAAGTGCACAGATGAAAAGGTACATTTCTCTTTTTGCCTTTGTCTGGGTTTGATCGAGTTAGGTGTCGTTTTTACTGAAATTTAACATTGCAGGTCATGCAGGGTATTAGAGCAGATAAAACATTTCTTGGGTAAGGCACAGCGTCTATACAGAGCCAAGGTATTCGTCTTTGACAGAGTGTCACTGTAATAATTATGTGTGTTTGGGGGCAAGACTGACTCACTCATTTTTTAATCTAGAGGTGGGTGTCATATGCTCAGGAAAAGCAAACAGGAATGATAAGAAGGTTCTTCATTACACTAAGTCAGGGGTGTATGGACAAGTATTACTTGTAATACAAGTAAGGAAAGGACAATATTTAGCCTCAGTCATAACACCATGTCTAATTTCACCACCGTATCTTTATTGTATTGCTGTAATTTCAGCACTTTATATCAGAAAGTGCAAATATCTTATCTACTTCAGAGAGGTGAGGCAGGCTGTCTTGAGTATGATCCACATAGTTTCATCTTCCTCGACTGCTTTCACCTGAATATTTCTCCACCAAGAATATCTTGCTAGAAATTCACAGCTGCCAGCTTCCTGAATCAAAAGGGTGTTTATAGGCCTCTTAAACTGTGTTTTTGTAGGTGATTTTCAACTTTCTCTTCTTTCTTTCTTTTTTTTTTATTTTTTATTTTTTAGTTGTATTATGTGATGTAGGCTTTGGAGCATACACTGGTGATGTGTGATGCTGTTGGTCCAACTTCAGAGGTGCATGTGCTAGACAGTAGTGTTTCATTCACCTAGAAACAATTAATTTGTGCTCGATTATTTTGGTTCCCTACATTACTGCCAACTATCTTCCTGTGCATAACAAGGGAAATTACATTCACAAAAGAAAGCAAATTGAATTCAACTTTATTATGTTGTTTGTGTTGCTGATTTGTTCTTTCATTCTATCAGCACATTATTACATGTCTGTGGGGGGATTTATGTATTCACTGTGAAAGGCACATCAAAGCGCGCCACATGGACATTCCCACTCCTTGTCCTGCACACAGTTACCCAGCCAGTATTTCACTGGCTTTTATGTCCCAGCACCTTCTGAACTTTTGGTCTGAGTCCAGCTGCACTGGGAGTGTAATTTGCATCCAGTCTGGCTCGGTTTGGTGGGTTTTTTTTTTTTTTTCAAAAGCAAAAGCTTAAAATTGTTTAGTTTATGTTTATCCAGTGTGGATTGTCACTCTCTGGTTTGACCACAGACAGCAATAAAACCAATGCTGCATTCATGATTTTCAACTAATCATTTTAATGTCATGCAACTTTATACAATGAAGAAACGCATTTATTGCATAGTTTCAAGTAAATCTGCAGGATTATCAGGTTGGGTAAGGTTGTGGGTAATATTGCCTTGCTTTGCATTTAACATTTAATAATGAGCTGTCCTTGGCCACAACACATGAAACTTTCTCCCAACTTTTGGAGTCAAGTTACTGGTAAAATGTAATTGACTTGCAACGTGATACTTATATGATACTTGTAAAGGGCTATACATGAACACATTGGCTGAACACATCATCTAAGCTCCCTTGTTTCTTGACTAAATTCCAACATCCGGCTCTGTGTTTTCTTATTCAGGATAAAGGTAGCCATTAAAGAGTGGTTGTTCTCCTCCTTTCTTCTGTCAACAAACCAACCTTGTTTCAACAGTCTGTCTGCTATGTAAATTGTGAGAAGTGTGTGCCACAAAGAAAGTGACAGATGAGTCTGACAAGTGGCTTTCAAACAGTCGAGTCTATAGTTTTGTAAGCAAGGTGCAAAAATGAATTATGGAGCCCTATACTACTTCATTTAGCGTGGCCATGTTGTTCTAAAGAGACAGGCGGCACAGGGAAGCCATTACCCACTTATGAGCGTCTAACAAGATGAAGCCTTAGTCTTAGAGCAGTTGACATTAATGCTGTATTTCCTGTCCAGTCTTATTGACCACCTTCTCTCTCAGTCAGTCTGCCCAGCTGTTTCAAGAGCTCAAATGTCTAACAATGACAAGTTTTTGGTAGAAGGGCAGATAAAGTATATCCATAAAAATCAGTGTAAACCCCTTAGCTCTGGTAATTAATATTTTCAATATGTTGCTTCCATTATTTTCAGAAAATAAGGATAAATACTAATGACCAAACGGTGGGTACATGAATACATGCATCCTAATAAGCCTGCAAGATCTTTTTGATGCTTTGGAAAACCTTGTCGCCACCTCAGCTGTATTTCTAGAAGTATAACTTCAACTTAACTATAGCTGCTGTTTTTACATTGTGTGCTTTGAAATCCACATTTGTAATCTACTGGGACAGAAAAAATGTAGCCTTTGGGTGTCACTGTGTTGTCCAAAGCCTCAAGTTTCCTTCCTTCTCCCTGCTTAACTTTGTTGTTTGGTACGTTACTGCTCTTCATGAGTTTATGCATGTCATTTATTTTACTAAAATGCAAAGTAAAGCGCAGCCACCAGCTTCAGGGTAATAGGGAGACTTTTAAGCTTCACATCATTAATGTTTATTGCATAACTGTATTGGATTTTATTACGGTTTACCTGGTGGCAAAGTGTTTCTTTTCTGCGAAATAAATCCTGAAACATTATTTTGTAGATTGAGATCACAGAACAGGCGTTGAATCATTGTTGAATGACTCAGAGTACTGGAATAAAGAAAAACGTACTGCCTGCAACCAGTTTTTGCTATGAAGCATAACAGGACTAACCTGTTCCCCTCTTTTCATTGGCTGCAACTGTCTGGCAATTCAGGAACCTAAACTGGTTTTACCTTTCCCGTAACTAAGACTTGTTTTGTTTTGTGTTTTTAATGGTGCAGATGAAGCTGCAGGATGATGTCACAGCCCAAATGACAGAAATTCAGAGGCTTAAAGGTAAGACTTCAGCCTGTGTTGACCAACAGAGGGCACTCTGGCAATTCCTTTAATACAGAATATGTAACCATCCAATGCAGCTTCATATAGCAGTATGAGTCTTTCAATATACCTCTTCAAAATGTTTGTTTTTGTGTGTCTGTTACTATAAACAGAGCAGCTAAGGGAGCTCAAGCAAGAGTTCATGAAGGAGGAAGAGCAGCTAAGAGAAGTGAAGAAAAATAACACTAACTTGGAAAGAAAACTGGAATATGAGAGGTATGTTAGTTCTTTACATGTGCCTGAGATATACCCATATTCGAGGAACTGTGAGCTCTCAGAGATTAAGGCTGCACAATTAGTCTATCACAATTTTGGTTTTCCACAATTAAATGAAGATAATTAAACGATATTGAACATGCATGCTACACCAACAGAATGCAAAGAAAAAATCTAATCAGGCACTCCGTAAATCACTGCCTGACGATGTGCCCAGCATGTGCCAATCACAGCTTTTCCCTGCACTGCACAGCGTGAAGTTTCCTCATTCTATTTGACCGTACTTATGTAGTACAGATAAGACCATCAGAGCAGAAATCAAGTGTGGCACAGCAGGAAGTGAAGTGGTTGCACTTCGAAGCAGATTATTACCCACTGTTTGGAAGTACTTTGGATTTAGGGCAAGTGATGTTAACCGAGAACAAATTCAGCAAGTGCTGTAAAGTTGTGTCTGCACGGCAAAGCAGTGCAGCTAACTTATGCTGCAGTTTGAGGTGTGTTTTCATGTGTCTGCGTAGGCCAAGAAAAACAGTGCAGTGTTTGCTAATGTGAATTGTCAAATTCTGACATCCACAAAAGTGAGCTTGTACAGATGCACTGAAATCACCAAGAAGTGACATTCCATTTGGACAAAGACAGTTATCCAGTAGACACAGTGAGTTTAATTTTTAAAAATTGGGATAATGGTCAACTTACTGGACAAAAAGTATCATACCCCTTCGTGCTATAATTTTTCCAAAGTGGCAAAAATGTCACTGTCTGCAAAACATCGCAGGGAAATTATAGAGGGATTTTACAGCTTTCCAAGTAATTGGCTACAAGTTTTATTCACACCTATCATTCAGGTATCATGAATGGAGTGAAATGCTATATTTTGCTTCTAGAAGGTGATACAACAGGGGAATAAACACATTATTTATCTGCAAAGGTTAATTAACAGGAGTGTAGCACACTGTAAAATGGAAAAAAGCACCTGTTGATTTGATTTTGTTTTATACAATTTTTTTTTTCAATTGCACTGAATTTATGTGAATAAGGAGGACCAATTTTATTTTAATTCAAATTTGTAAAACATGGATGTGAAAGTAGTGTTATGCTTACACGACACTGCAATAAAACATATTTGTCACTAGAATCTGTAAATAATTGTTATAAATAATCTGGATTTTTAGATTGGCCATAATTGTGCAAACCTAATTCCACATACTTTGAATGTTTTAAGGTGATTCAAATACATTTTGTGTCTTGCTGTTTTGTTTTTCAGATATTTCTTTTTGTTTTTGTGTATAAAACTGAAAGAATTCCTTATTGTGCAGATGAAACTGAATGAATACGTGTTAACTAGTTTACAGTGTGGACGCCAGATTGCACAGCTGAAAGACGAGTATGAAGAAGCAAAAAAGACTCTGGAGGAAGAAACAGTAAAGCTAAGACAGGTTAGTCTGATAAATGTCAACACAAAGGATAAGAGCTATTCTTGTGATTCTTTAGTAAATGATGAAAAGTTTTGTCTGTGTGACACATTGCATTTATTCACTACCTCTGGATCTTTAATACAGATGTATTTAAAATAGAAATGAATTGTCCAGTGTTTCTGTTCTTTAAGCTTTCCTGTTCATTAAACAGCTTCGTCTCTTCTGTAATCTGCTTTCCTTTTCACCTTTGATCATTTTCAGAGTGCAGTGGATGGTCACAAGAATGTAGTGGGGGGTAGACATGCAGATAGAGAGCCTGGTGGGGAGACAGCTGGAGAGCGCCATACAGTGGCCACTCACCGACATGACAGACACTCCGATCTGAAAGGTAGAGTGGATGTGATTAAGTCGAGCAACACTGCTATCGTCTACTTTATGTTGCTTTCTGCTTATACATTAAATGAAGTTGTTGACTGTTTGGAGAAAATCGTCAATAATAATTGCTCACATGGATCTTTTAATATTTTAATGTAATGTAATTTTAATGTAAATAGTAGTTACTTCATGCTCTCTGGTTGTTAATCCTGTTAATATGCCAGTGCTTTAGTCCTATTCCCTGTGGTGTGTTACAGAAGAGATGGGTAAGCCCGGCAGTGATGCTGGCATGCCTGGTATTGAAGACAGTGAGGTGGGAAAAATCGACGATGTGCAATTTGGTAAGTAATGAACATAAACTTTCAGAGATCAAGCTCAGCGAATTATTGATTAGAAAGAATTCTGTAGCTATATGTAAAATTACAAAAACATTCGGACTTTAATCAGCCAGTATAGGTATTGACAGAACATGAACAGCAAAAAACGCATTAGATTAAGCCTTAATAATAATAATGATAATAATAATAAATGTTATTTAAAAGCACCTTTCAAGACACCCAAGGACACTTAACAATAGAATAAAACACATAGTAGAACAATGACAAAATGAAGAACAATAAAAAAACACAAGATAAAATAAGCAAACAATAGGTTCACAGTGAATATGCAGACTTGAACAGATTGGTTCTCTCCCCCAGTTTAAATCTCAACTCAAAACCAATGTTTCTTATATCTGGGGGTAGAGAGTTCCACAGCCTGGGAGCAGAGCAACTGAAAGCTCTGCTTCCCATGGTGCTGAGGCGGAAGGAAGGCACAACAAGTTGGATAGAAGAAGATCGAAGTGAGTGGTAGTGCTTAACAGGTCAGAAAGGTAAGGAGAAGCGAGGTTATGAAGGGCCTTGAAGGTGAGCAGAAGAAGCTTGCATACTATTCGTAATTTCACAGGGAGCCAGTGGAGTTCCTGAAGAACGGGGGTGATGTGCTGGTAGGAGGGGGTTCTGGTAATAATGTGGGCAGCAGAGTTTTGAACCAGTTGAAGCTTATGGAGGGATTTTTGGGGGAGACCATGCAAGAGAGAATTACAATAGTCAATGCAGGAGGTAACGAGACTATGAACAAGAATGGACGCAGACTGGGTGGAAAGAGAAGGACGTAATCGGTTAATGTTGCGTAGATGGAAATAGGCAGAATGGGTGAGATTATTAATGTGAGATTTATAGGACAGTGAGCTGTCTAGGATGACACCAAGGCTCTTAACCTGAGGTGAAGGGAGAACTGTGGAGTTATCAGTAGTGAGGGTGAAAT
>VVHJ01046401.1:0-11365 GCA_015107715.1 Tylochromis polylepis
GCCTTCTTTGAAAAAGCGCTCAAGTTATACCCCAGTCAGCATAAGGAAGCCACAGGTATCCAGCAGAAGAGACATCTCGGTCTACTGCTTGTGGACAAAGGACAGCTCAAAGCTTGTGTCTTCTTCCCTCCGAATTCTGGAGGTTAGGATTAGCCTATATGCACATGCATGCAATATACTCAATAACTTATTCTGTTGAAATTTACCATTTTTTTCATTATTGTTTTGTTTTTTGGCTTTTTTTCTAAATTATACTGTTGATTGTTTCTGTGTAAAACTTTGGAAATGTTTTTGACCATAAAATGTGATTTAAGGTCACCACTCTTATTTTTACTGTAGATTTTATGGTTGGCTTTATGTTTATATTTTTTTGATTTCTCTATATTATTCTTTATTTATTTATTTATTTATTTTTTTGAGCACCAAAGGGAGTAGCACTCCAATTTTGTTATACCTTGTACTTGTACTTTGTATAATGACAATAAAGGCTATCTATCTATTGTGGATGGAATATTTCAGTTGTTCTCCTGACTGAAGTTTGGTCCATTTACAGCATCCTGCCATGAACTGCATTTGTCCCTAACCATCGGGAACCATCGCGTTAACTTTTATCGAGTAGAAAAAGTTAGTGTTCATCCTCCAGCTTCACTGTGTTTATATTATGCTAACATAGCTGTGTAGCTAGCCACCACATAGCACATCATTATATACCAGCTAGCCCAACTTCAGTAGCCCTACAAACATCACTGCTGTTTAGTTTCGTGTCTTCATTTATGTCAGAAGTGATAGCAGAGCTGTACGTTTTAATTTTTCAGAAATCTGTAACTCCCTGCTAACTTCTAACTTGATTAAACTTCATAAATCCTGTTTTCATGGATGCCTGGTTGTTAAACTTTATTGTTACACCTGGTAGAGCAGCCACACTGATCATTTTATTAAAGATGGAAGAATTTAGATAGTTTTTAACTCTCAGTGATGCTTGACTGAGAGTTTTGTTTGACTTTGGGACCTGAAGCAGAGTTTAGACCTGGAAACAGCTAATGACGTCAGACTTAAAGACCGGATACTGTTGACGACAATATTTTATCACCTAGGGAACCAGAATGGGTGCTGGGGCAGACCAGACACCAGCCACTCCCACCCGAGGAGTAGGTATGGAGGCGAATCCTCAGAATCCTCATGTACAATTTATATTTAGCCAGTTGTGCTTCTGAAGAAAAAAACAAAGCCATTTATTGTGGCTGATAATAAACAAGAACAAAACAGAGGAACAAAATTAAATGAAGAGCTAATCATAAAGAACCTAAACTGGGAAGATTAAATACAAAATACCTGAAACCTAGAACACTTGGAAATAATGAGGGAACATGGAGACACAAGGGAGGATTAACAGAAAATTTACAGATGCACTGACAAAGAACTGAGGGAGATAGAGACAATAAATACACCGAGGGATGACGAATTTATAATCTAAAACAGCAAAATTGAGCTGTTTAAGATTATAGCACTCTTAGCGCCAATCTTCTGAACTACTCATCTCAAAGAAGAAGAAGAAGAACCACTTATCTCATCTTCAAAACCTTTTATACTGTCACGGTCTTGGGTCATGCGACCCAGTGTTGAGTTTCCTTGCATATGGTCATTCTCTGTTCATGTTTTGGTTTATTTAGTTCCTCTAGCTCATAGGTTCCTTAGTTATAGTTCTTTGTTTGGTTATATTCCTGTGTAGCATCACCCCTTTGTTTAGTTGGTTCATGTGTCTACTTGTCATGTTTCATGACTGTTTGGTCTATGTTGTCAAGTTCATGTTGTCTGCGTTTCATTATGTTTCCTGTTTTATTTTGAAAGTCTTGTGTTTCTATACTCAATGTGTTTAGTTCTACTCTCCCCTGTGGCGTCATTATGTTCATGTGTATCAGCTGTTCCCCCATGTGTTTCCTCTTCCCCTGATCACCTCTTGTATGCATTTAAGTCCTCTGTCTTCTTGTGTTCAGTGTTGTGTTGTCTGTGTACCTTCCACCATCTCCAGCCAAGCTCAGGTATTTCATGATTCAACTCTGGTCCTGCTCATGTTTCGTGTTCATGTTTTCGGTCATAGTTTCCTGCAGGTGCCAGCCCTGAATCATGTTCATGTCTTTATCACATTTGTCTTAGTTTCTTCCAGTTTAGGTTTAGTTTGGTTTCTGTACATGTCCACCTTGTCTTATTTTGTATTCTTGTAATCAGCCACAATAAACGGCTCGTCTTTTGTTTATTCAAAGTCACGTTCCACATTCCGTTCTTTGGTCTGCATTTGAGTCCTCTATTTCACGACACACACAGTCAGCTCCTGCTGGCTGTGACAGTCACAATACCACCACCATGTTTGACTGTTGGTACAAAGATCTTTTTATGAAATGCTGTGTTCGTCATTGAATCATAAACTCTGACATGAACTGAATCAAGTGAGGCGTGCAGTCCTTCAGATGTTGTTCTGGGATCTTTTGTGACACTCTCTGAGTACTTCTGATGGGCCCACCACATCTGGGAAGGTTCACAACTGTTCCAAGTTTTCTCCATTTTGGATAATGACTCTCATCGAGGTTCACTGGATTCCCAAAGCCTTAGAAACTTTTCAGACTGATATATACCATTGACATTGTTTCTGCTCTAGAGTTTCTTTAGGTCATGGTATGATGTGTTGCCTTTTGAGATCCTTTAGCCTATTTCAGTTTGTCAGGCAGATTGTATTCAAGTCATTTCTTGATTCAACATGTCTGGTGGTAATGGGGCCTGGGTGTGGATAGTGAGATTGATCTCCTTTTCAAAATGTAGAAAATGTAATTCATGATCCCTTTATAAAGGAAATCATAATTTAAAAACTGCATTTTGTATTTGCTCAGGTTATATTTGTCTAATCTAATAAAATGTGTTTGATGATTTGAAACATGTAGGTGTAACCAAAAAAATAATTTAGGAAGGGGGGAGAATATCTTTTCACAGCACTGTACCAAAAAAAAAAATCCTTACAATTTTATGCAAACATTCATCCTCTTTTTTTATTGTATATGACGACATAATATGTTAAAAAGAACATGGGAAAGTGGAGGTGCCACTAATGTGACTTATGTAGACATTTTCATTCCAGACATGCAGCATTCAAAAGGCACTTAGAGGTCAAATAAAAGGAAATGAGCCCGGCAATATGAAACACAAACTCACAACACACCAATACATGTTGAACAGATATCAACAATGCCATAAATGAAAATTAAAATGATATGTGGGGAACAATAAATATGATGTATAATGGCTTCGCTTCTCCAGAAGGACCAATAATTTTTTTAAACTTCCACCCTCCTTCCCTGCTCACCCACACATTTACACATTTACATACAAAACAATTTCATCACCGAGACTGGATGCAGACAAAATATAAATAAATTTTGCATTTTTTCCATATCATTTAGTTCATAATCTGTATGTGGCATCCAGCACCCTTTTTTAGTTTACTTTCTTCAATTTTTCAATCTGTTTCACCTAGGAGGTTTTTAAAAATTCATTAACATTTTGTGCAAAACACTTCTGGGAGTCTCTTATTGATTTCTTATTAATAAGTTGTTTGTCGTAATAAATTATTTCACTCTTAAGGCAAGAAATATGTAAAGTTGGAATGCACTTGGCAAAAAAAAAAAGAAATGCCCTCAGGTGCCACAACCAGCAGAGAGGAAAAATATGTCTTTATTCACTTGCTGAAAAAACAATGTTGAAGCAATCGTTAACTGTCATTTACTACAACTCATAAATTTATATTGTCGTGCTCAATCAGTTTTCTCCCTGAGTGGTTCACTTGTGATCGATAACTGTGTATATATGAATGTGTATCTGTAATAAAAAAAATTGGTTGCTACTGACAAAATACAATTTTCTAAGATTAAATCAGTGTAAGTAAATATAGATAACAATAGTGCTTCAGAAATGTGTTACATCCGTGAGTATATCAGCATACCTGCCAGCTCTGGTTAGCTGTTTCAGATAGGGTGAACTGTTCCTGACTAATAAGGGGCACTCAATGGACATTTGACCTATTATCCATTTATCTATTTTCTTAGTTGGAACTGCAGGGGCTGGGTACCAGTCCATCACAGGGCAAGATGTAGAGCTACCAGTCCATTAAAGGGCTAGTGCAAAGACACAGATGATTCCACATGCTCACATCCACATCTACAGCCAACTTTGAATCATCAGTTAATCCGACATGCAAATCTTTTGCTTGTAGGAGGAAACAGACCCCCCCCCCCCACACACACACACACACACACACACACACACTGGAACAAGGACAATATACAAACTACAAAAAGAGAGACGCCAGGGTGCTCATACTGAACATGGCTATAGTCATCTCAGGCACACACCTCTGACCTTTAGCACAGAGGCCTTACCCACCTGGTATTCAAACCTTGTGTTTGCAAGGAGCAGCCAGAGAGGAGAAAGCTGGCTTAAAAGTAGGATGGTCTTAAAAGAAGAGGTGCATTAATGGTTTGTTTCAAACATAGATGAACTGAGAGGCTGTGCCAAGGCCCAGTGTGAGATAAAATATAATTCTGCTCTAACAGAATATAAAATGTTTGAATAAAAATACAATATGTATTTGATATACAGTTCCCCCTTTAAAATTCACACACGTCTCCTCTTCACAGTCAGCAAGCTCTGCAGGACCGCATTTTCTTCGCACCACATTATTTGATCATTCTCTTAATAAATACAAAATGTAGTTTATGCAGTTTTCTTTCCTTTTCCATGTTGCTAACCCATGAGCCAGAGCTGTAACATATGGGGCCTCATCCGGGATCAATCAGTCAATGTGCCATGTGACTTTGTAGCATCTGCAAGAGTACATGAATGCCAGTTTGAGTGAAAACAAACATAAAGGATGAGAAGAATAAGTGCTTTCATAACTGCATGGTAAACTGTAGCTTTTACCTTGATTTCTTTATTTGAACAGTTTAGCATTACACTGCCAGACCCCAAATTTATCAAAGAGACACAGCAGAGCCAGAGACAGGCTTGTTTATTCTGCACATTTTTCTTCTTTCGTTTTTTTTAGGGATTCAGAATGCTTTTATGCTGGGGCCACAAGCCTTAAACAGAAATGTGCACACTCACATGAAATACTCTTACATTAAACATACAGTAGCATGTCTTGTGGCAGCAACTCTTGTTAATGTGTTATTAAAGCTGCCATTCAGATTCACTCTATTTATCGCCTTTTTTCAAGTTTGTTTAGTGCAGCTCATAAGTCATGTCATCAGTAGACAGACCATTTCTATCTTCTGCACGTATAAAACTTTTACTGGGCTAGCAAACTGCAGCCGTAGACAGGTACCCTGGTAGCCCAAGGATGGGAGGGAGAGAAGAAAAAGGAAGGATTTATAGCAGCTTGTAAATGTGTCCATCAAAGCTTTCTTTCTTATCAGCTACATTTGCTCCCTTTGGCTTCACAATGAGCTGTTTAACTTTCACTGTAACCCTTTAGACAAGGAATATTCAACTTTAAATGAAAGGATGTTTTATTTTTGGAAGTGGGAGGAGGAAAAAAATAGTTTTCAAGCTTCTAAAGCTACTATTTCATTGTTGGATGGATCCTGTTTCACACATAGGTTGGAATAAGTGGGGTAAATGAAAGGTAACAGAAAAAGGGGCTTAAACGTGGTGACGAAAATGTATGCAAAGCCACAAATAAAAACCAACAACACACCTTTCTGCCGGATGAGACTCCCACTCATTAGCTTTATGAATTTAACACCATGGCAGAGAAAGCCACAGCATTCAGTTGGCCTGCTCTGTTTGTTGGCAAAGCTAGTGATTATTGTTTATTACCTCAATAAAAACCATACAATCCTCAGCCTTCCTGTGCCCATCTGGTATAATGACAGCTTAAATATTCAGAGCTGCGCAGCCATAAAATAAAAACAGAATGAGTAAAAGATAAAGTGTGCGTAGTTGCTGGCTAGCTTTCCCTTAGGGTTTCTTTTTTCTTTGCCCTCATTCACCTCAAGTTTGAGGTTGAGAAATGGACTGGCATTTAAAATCAGCTGCTTTCCTCCTTTTCAGCAGTAAGCACAAGGGATAATCTTTTATTTACCTGCATGCATGGGCATATGCAAGTGCACGCACACACCAGCAAAGATATATTCACGCGCAGGCATGCACGGGGCCGCTGAGCAAGTATACACACTAATCACATGCCCAGAGGACATGATATAACGAGATAAACCACAACAATTTTCCATGCACAATAATTACAACGAAGTATCATACATACACTGTACCAATTAAGCTAACACAATTAACTCCAGGGCCACGGAGGATCTAAGAGGCTTGGTGAACCTTATGAAGATTTGTAGTAGGTCCCAGTCATTTCATATCATTTTTCCATGTATCAGGTAACCGTCTGCACTGAGCACCTGTGGAGTATTAGGAGGGCCATTTGGCTCTGATTACATCCTCTGTCTCTGGTGGGCACTGTGTTTTGTTGTCACATTTTCTCTGCCAAACTGTTTTGCTTTTGTAGGAACACTTAGCTCACCGTAGAAGTCTCTCTAGCTCTCGCTGTACAAACCTCCTCATCAGCACCCTCCTCTCTGCATCACCTCCCCCTCTCTCTTTGCTTCCTGTTCACATCCACACCTCACTCTCCGTCGCTTTCTGTCTCTCTCTCGCTCTCTTTCTGTGAGGGAGACCACTGTAGGCGATCAATACCTGACAATATGGCAAAATCATATATTTTTCCTCTTCTTTAGCAAATTCAATTTGGTCCTTAACATTCCAGTGGCTTTAATTAGATGCCCACGGAAGCAAATTGCAATTTACATTTTTATGGTTTTTCGAGTTAATTAGCTTGCTCACTCAGCCAGACCTGACTTGTTTATGCTTTCTCCACTTCCTTTTCTCATTCTGCCCCCTCGCCTAATGTTTGAGGCCTCTGCATATGTTGTGTTTACAGGGGGGAGGTGGGGGGCACGTAATGTCACACAATTCTTTCTCAATGAACTAAATAAAACATTAAGTCCACAACCACTTCTTTTATTAGCCATTAGGCTGCCACTTATTGTGTGTTGTTTTGGTTATATCAAAAAGCTGTGGCCCATTACGCAAAAAACATTTTAATTGTTGTTTTTATAAGGACACGCAGGTTAAAAAAACCAAGTAACTTGTCCTGTGTGTTTCCTGTTTAACTCCCTATTATATATATTGAGTTTTACCTCTTTTCTGTGGCAGCGACCTCTTTGTCCCAAAGCACCTTTACAAATACATACAGTGCAACCTTATTTCACATCAGTTTCTGGGTCTAAGCTTCTCTTTAGACCCACAAACATATACCTATGGCTTTTTTTTAAATATACTATTGTAAAGAAAAGGACGAGACTGCTGCAGAGAGGCGAAGTCAGTCAGTGCGACAATCAGCTGAGCAGACAGGCAAGTCACCTCTACTGTCAGTCACCACTCCCCCATGTGACCAGAGGACTAAATGAAACAAGGACTTAGAGGTCCTCCATGTTGTGTTCTGTTTCATCCTCTTCTGTGATCACTCTTCATCTCTTCAACAGACATCCGACATTTCAGTCATGCAGCCTTGGAGAATATGGGGCTGGCTGGGGGACTGAGGGGTTGCCAGCTGCCACGAGACCATGTAAGCAATGACCTCCATTACAACACAATTAAATGACTCGTGTCCTCCTCCAAGGTAAGAAAGCACTTCCTCCTGTTTCTTACATGTTTTCCTGCTTCCCACCCTCCTCCGTCTCGTCTGGCTCATCCCTTTGCTCCTCATTAAAACATCACATCTATTTAGTGGGGTCTAAACTGACATATTGAACAGAATTGTTATTGTTTGACCAAGGCTATTTCTTTCAGGGCTTTGTGAAGGCAGAGAGGGTAGACAGGGGGCTAATGTTCATGTTAACCACTAATTGGTGATTTTATGCTGATAAAAATGAGGCGAGAAGGTCAAATAACAGCCCAAAGATCCTCGGATACTCTAGTTGGTAGCAAAACATCAATAGACAATGACTTATAACCTGCTGCTAAAGGACGCAATGATTGCTGAAATGGGGCAAGTCGAAGCTTTCCATCATATGACAAAGAGACAGTAAGAGCATCAGTATTTAAACATCAGCTGTCAGATCATTTCATGGTACAGAAACTGGGGGTGCATTTATTCTTCCTGCAAGCCTTTAAATACCACCGAACAAATGAATGAATCAATCTTTCAAGAAGTCTTTGTCAATTTAGAAAAGACAAATAACCCTGACTTTTCAGAAAGAGGAAAAAAATATAACAGGACCATCTATCCACAAGCTAAACTAACAGAAATATCTTGCTGAATGGGGGGGCTTCTTTTAAGTTTTGAAGTACTAAGAGTGCAGAAAAAAGACCTTAATTTAAAAGTCTGTGAGGATACCTCTAGGCCCTGCAGGCTGCATCATTATAGGCAATATTTTGGTGCAAAACACGCCCAAGGAGAAGCTCCTGGCTCTGAGCGAGCACTGTTTGAAATCACACAGAATCTTTGAAAGCAAACTTTTGTGTTTCTTTGGACTTTCTGGAGTCCCTCTTTCTTTTTTTTTAACATAATGCTTTTAATGGGCTATGTGCTCACCTCAATCAGAATTCACCGATATCCTCTAATTATAGACTTCTTGTTTTCCTATAAGCCCACTGTGCCTTTGAATTCTGAATGTTATTCATCTCATTTTCCTGACAGCTCGGTCCTAGTTATGTTTTGAAGTGCTTTTCAGCTATCCTAACCTTATTTTTCTTCACGCAAATTGCTATTGCTGCATCCATTCTGTCCTAAAATCCAATAACTAGAAACATAAACACAGCCAAGACATCGGTCCAAAAAAGCAGCATAATCTCTGCCTGAGGGAAAGAGGGGAGAGGGCGAGTGGTAGAGAGAGGAGGGCCTCTGACCTGATGTTCTAGCCCCTATCTGCTAATTAGGCCTATTCGCTAACCAGATGCTTATAATTAAATTTACATGCAGTGGTGAATAGCAGGATAAAAAAAGAACAGATCCATCAGACGGCCATGAAGGAGGCGTTGAGCGACCATCACATGGTGTGTAAAATACACAAGAACATAAAAGGCTCATTAAAAGAGACAATAAAGGGAAGAGAACCCCGGAGCACTTCAAACACCATCTTGTGCTGTGCCCTGGAAGGATCCACCCACCTTCACCTGCCTCTCCTCCTCTCCTCTTCCCGCCTTTCCCCTCCTTCCCTGTGTCATGCTTTCCCTCCCGTTTTCCTTCAGTTGTTCATCTGTCGTTTCAATCATGTTTGTGTTAGACTGTCGATTTGCACTCCCATCCGTTCACTCTGCACCTGCTCCACAGAGGGGTTGTTTGTTGTCACACAGGTGATGGGAAGCTACCAGAGGCGGCCCCTTTCTCCTCTGGAGATGTTCAGAGGCGAAGAAGAAGGGGAGAAAGAACAAGCTCCTCTTTAATGCAGTGTTGGCACCATGCCTTGGCTGATGGAACGAACTCCAGAAGGAAAACAACAACAACACACCACAACAGAAAAAAGCCTTACTCAATCACTTACTCCCACTTTGATGCTCTGGCTAGTTAATTATTGCTCAGAGCTATTTAAATACACCTAATTAAAACAAATGTAAAGTAGATCATTAGTTGAAAGATGTTTGCTCCCCACTGAAGGGGAACTGGTGTTGTGGGCAAGCAATCAACAGGGCACCCTAGATTGCTCTGTGGTCAGTAACAACTGAGATATTCATCAGGAGCAGGGCCGATAGAAGATAAACTGGCACCAAAATGCCTGTCGAACTTAAAAAGCTGAACAATGGTTTACGTTTCCTTAAACCACAGCAGCCAGCAGGCTGCGAGCCGATCAAACCAAGTACATATAGAGGGCAGACCATCAAAAGTAAATATCAAAGGATCTGACAGCCAGAGGTCTAATTGCTGTTATTTCCCATGAGGAGCTCTTGTGTTCTGTAGATAAATAAACCAGAGCACGGTGAAAAGAAAGTGGAGGTATGGAGAACTCACAAAGAGCACTTAAGGGATGCGAAGGAACATACATTTGAGAGGGCATTGTTCAGGCAAACATCTTGATGTGTATTAGCAGGGAAAGGACAGGGGTAATTAATGTTGGCTGAATTTATTGTGGATGTTCATACTGCTTTATTGATATGGTTTACATAGACATGAAACAGAGCCCTCTTTAGTGTTATTATGCTGTTCATCCTCCGACAAGTCAAAATGTCTACTGTGAAAACACCCTGTTGCTGTGAAGGCTTATGACATATGTATTTTTGAAATGTTTGCACACATTATAACACCTTCAAAACTCTAACTTTTTTATTCTTATGTGTGCTCGATATAGTGGCTACTTAAGGTAACCCACTGAACCGCTTCTGACAATGCCACTAAACTCGAGAATATCTGTTTCTGGATGACTATCTGGGTGATGAACAGTAAGAATAGACAAAAATATCTATCAAGTCAAAAACAAATTTAAAATATTTAATATCACTAAGAACAAGGGATTCGTGTGACAGGTGGAAGAAAATCAGAGTGAATAAGCCAGTTTAAAGAAGTGCATTCTGAGACAGGATTTTAAAATTGAGAGAGTTAATGTTGCAAATATCTGGTGGGAGGGAATTCCAGAGGCAAGAAGCCGAACAACTGAAAGCTCTAGACCACATAGTGGATGTAGGTAGGTGAGATGGAGAGAAGAAGGAGAAGAAGAAGACCTGAGAGTATAAATGGCATTTCAGAGAGGTACTGTAGAGCGAGGTTATGGATTGACTTAAAGGTGAGGAGCAGAATTTTGAAATCATTACAATATTTAACTGGAAGCCAATGGAGTTGCTGAATGACAGACGTAATGTGACTAATAAAAGGAGATCTCGTGAGTTCTCAATCCTGAGGCGTAACATAGCGACGTTTGGTCACGTCCAGAGGCGTAACATATTACGCAAAAGGTAACCTTCCACATCCCTATGATACGCTCCGGACTGTGGATGGAATCCAACAGAATGACGCTCCCAGCGGCAACAGACGATCCACCCGTGTATTCCAGCCCTAGCCCTAACCTTACCCCTAACCTTAACCATAATGAAGCACAGTGCATAACCCAAGATGGGTAATTTTTTGATCCGGGGCAGGGACACCAGCAGCCGGTCCCATTGATGGACAGTGCATCTCCGGGTTACCGGCTTGCTGGTGCCCGGCTCTTTCCTAACACTTAACCATAACCTTAATCCTAATGTTAACCACGACCTTAATGGTGTCAGATAGTCCCAAAAAAGTTGATTCTGTTCATCTGGACGTAGCGTTTTCAGTGGGAGAAAT
>VVHJ01046405.1:4580-14721 GCA_015107715.1 Tylochromis polylepis
AGGCTATCCTGCTATATGCTGCTCTAAGGGTATCTCTTCCTACCATCTATAGCTGCTGTCGGACTGGTTGTGTGTCTGCTGATGCTGGGCCTCTGGCACAGATTGCAGGCTACCGTTCAGAACTGTCATGTTGCTAATGTAGGCGAGTCCACTGTTTGTGTTGTGCTACACAGATACAGTTACACGGATGTTACTGACCTGAAACTATTGAGTATCGATTAGAGCTGCAGGGGTGACAATTTTGATCGTTTTCCCCATTTACTCGGTTATTAAATAAAAACGTAATAATATTAAAAAAAATACCTGGAAAAACTACTCTTTACTACTTGGATTATTATGTGGCCAGCCTTCCAAAACCCATTTAATACACGATATGACAAAGTAAAAGATGTGCCATTTTTGCTTGCATAAGAAATAATTAAATAATAATAAAAAATAAATAAATAAAACTTATGCTACTTTCTCTTTATGGAGTATTTGAGTAAATGGCTTTTTTAAAGTTACAAAATAAGCTCCAGACATGCTGAACCATATGCACTCACCAGCCACCTTACACCCTCCTAGTACCAGGTTTGACCCCCTTGTGCCCTCAGCAGTGCATTAATTCTTTGTGGCATAAATTGCTGGAAATGTTCCTTTGAGATTTGGTCCATATTGACATGATGGGATCACACAGCTGCAGATTTTTCAGTTGCACATGCATGATGTGAATCTCCTGTTCCATCACACCCCAGAGGTCCTCTATTGGATTGAGATCTGATTACTGTAAATGACATTTGAGTACAGTTAACTTGTTGTCATGCTCAAGAAACAAGTTTGAGGTGATTTCAGCTTTTTGACATGGCATATTCGCTTGTTAGAAGCACCTTTTAGAATATAGTCAGCAACAATACTCAGTGTGGCATTTAAAAGATGCTCACATAGTATAACAGATCCAAAGTGTGCCAAGAAAATGTCCCCCACATCTTTATAGCACCAATTGCTTACACTAAACTCAATCTTCTGTTGTCCTGTTTAGTTTTGGTGAACCTCATTTTCCTGTTCTTGGCTGTCAGGAGTGGCACCCGGTGTGGTCTTCTGATTGTAGTCGATCTGCTTCAAGGTTCAACATGTTATGCAGTTATAGGTCCCATTTGGCACCAACAGATATGTTTCAGAGTCACTTACATCCCCTTTCTTCCACATTGTGATGCTCGGTTTGAACTTCATCAGGCAGTCTTGTCCATGTCTACATGCCTAAATGCACTGAGTTGATGCTGTATGTTTGGCTAATTAGATGTTTGTGTTAACTACCAGTTGAATGGGGGTAATACTGAAGTGGCTGGTAAGTGCAGATTTAAACTTAACAATGAAGTGATGTTTTTATTTTAAAAGTAATATTACTTGTTTTAGAAATACTTAAAATTACTGAATTGGATTAAAAACACTATTTCTGGCTATGCAGTCATGTTTCATTTCAAAAATGTCCAGAAAGGGTCCATTCTCAGTGTGCTTGCAGTAAAGCCATCAAGTTTCTACATCACATCTGTAAACTTTCTGAACTGGTTGTGAGGTTTCAAATCCTGCAAACATTGATCTCAGGTGTCAGGTACCTACTTTCAACTGTCCAACTAGAACATAATTTTGTTTATTGATATATCCTAATACTGTTTTTCTTTTTTAGAATACTTGTTTGACTTGTCTGTGAGGCCCAGAACTTCAAACTGGCTGAAATGGATGAGCAAAGTGTTGAGGTCAGTCTCACTGTTAGACTTCTATAATGTATTACATTATATATTGTATTGTATAATGTATTACTTACCAAATTCATGTAATGTGCATTGTTTAATCTTCATAATCTGTGGTGTTGAGTTCTGTGGCTGTAGTCAGTTTAAAACTTTCTTCTGTCCCTGTGCAGAGCATCGCTGAGGTGTTTCGATGCTTCATTTGCATGGAGAAACTGAGGGATGCTCGCCTCTGCCCACATTGCTCCAAACTCTGCTGCTTCAGCTGTATACGAGTGAGTCTGTTTAATATGGCAGAGATCAGAAAATGTTCTCCTCACTCCACAACTCTGCATTCAGTTTTTACAAGTAAATTATCTAATTAATTTTGCGGCATGACCAAAATTACTGCGACCATGTGCAATGAACGTACAGTCTTGTTACTTTTCTAATGGTTGTTTCAAAGACAGGGACCGCAAAACAACATAGGTACTTGACAACCTTGGTTTTATAGAGGAATATAAACCAAATACAACCAGCTGCCAACAATTTGTGTCGAGTCCCCTGTTACAGAAAGACGTGTTGCAGATGCTTATTAGTGCAGACTGACTCAGATTGCTTGCTAGTCCGTTTTTATAGACGGCAGATATTTGCAAACTTTCGCCAATCTGTACGTGAGTCATCACAGAATCGGAGTTAGACCACAATTATTTGAGAGGTTTCCTCCCAGTAGCCAAACTGTGCAGCCACCTTGTAATTGAAAGTGGCCACCTACTGGTTGAGGGTGTTTCATGCTCAGCCTCTGGGCAACCAACTGGTTTCTGCAACTACTTGAAATCAATCACTGAATGTGGGGAATAAATAAATAAAATAACGGAAGTCACCAGGCAGCAGGCAGTATTTTTTTTTTTTCCTTATCCTACTTGAAATGAGGTTGATGTCCTATTTTTTTTACTCCAATGTGACAGAGCCATTAATGATAAAGCAGTCATAAGTCTGTCAAATCACACAGTTGGGATTTATGTAGAGATTTCCAGCCTTACTACCCAAACCCTTAAAGAACATTCAGACAATCTAAGGAGCTTGGAAAGAAAAGCGTCTGGACTTCTTTAAGTTTCTTGAAGACATTTCAATTCAGAACTGAACTGAAGAAGCTTCTCGGATGAGAGGTGAAACGTCTTCAAGAAACTTAAAGAAGTCCAGACGCTTTTCTTTCCAAGCTCCTTAGACTACCATGACCTGGATGACTGAGAACCTTCACAGAAACATTCAGACAGCACTTTTTTTTAATAATATACATTCTGTACAGCACACCTGTCTATCTTTCAGCCTGTGTTATGTGTTTTTGTTTTTTTTGTTGTTGTTTGTTTGTTTTTTTGTTTTTAATGCTATATTTTTATCTTCTTTGTCAAATCTGATGGTGACTGTTTTTGGGATTGGTCATGTGCTGCCACCACTGCTTCTTTCATGTTTTATAGCTAGATTGATAAATACTGAGTTGACTTATCGAGTCAATAACCACCTTTGTGTGACTTCTTAGACTGATAGTTGTTACTATTGCCTTTCAATAATTTTTGGTCAACAGTGCAGCAGTGTGATGCAGACTTATAGTCTTTGCCTATCTTCACACTCAGTTTGTGTAGTTTAGTTTTTCTTGGTCTTTATAAGAAATGTACAAATAAGAAAAAAATATAAAATGTTTCGATCTCTGTCCTGAATCATGAATCTTTGGCAGATTGTTTGTACTGGTTGTATTTAAGCTGAAATCTCTCATGTGTGACAGAGATGGCTGACGGAGCAGAGAGCACAGTGTCCACACTGTCGGTAAGCACATGCTAACACACATCTGCTTCACATAGTCCACCAAATGTGATGAGATATTTCAAGGTCTATATGAATTTTGTTTGAACTCATAAGCTCACGTAACTGGTAAGACCAGAGTAATGACTAAAAACAGTGTGTAAGAGCTATACAACTTGCAGTGTAATACAGTGGAATACATGTGAATTTGATGTGAGTTCATTCAGCAAGACATAAAGCATATTATGTCTTTAGTCAAACACTAAAAAGGTAAGATTACAAAGAATCAGTCATATATGGTGCCATATAACAACTGTGGCATGTACCACTATCTACCACTGGAATATCCTATGGGCAAGGAGAACACCAATAAAACTGATGAAAAGCAGCAAAGCAGGCAAAAAGCCTCAAGATAACTTTCTGATTTGCTTCATAATGTTGGAATTGCTATGCCGTTATTAAAATATGTGTGTGCATGCTTCTGTACAGGGCTCCACTTCAGCTGAGGGAGCTGGTCAACTGTCGCTGGGCAGAAGAGGTCACCCAGCAGCTGGACACCCTGCAGCTCTGCAGCCTCACCAAGCACGAGGACAATGACAAAGACAAGTGAGTTCTTGACGAGTGTCTTTCAGTCCCAGTCCTGTTCTTTGAGTTGAAAGGTTTCCTGTCATTTTTATATACCTGTCTTCCTTAAATTTCTCTTCATAAATCAAATCTGATCTCCAAAACTATGAAAAGTTATTTTAAGAAGTTTTGTTCATTCTGTGTTACTGCTGTTTTATATTTGTCAGGGTTTTTGGTTGTTTTTGTTTTTTTTGGTTGGGGCTACTTATAAATGCTCTTTGATGCTCAACTCAATAATAATAATTTGGTACAGTTGAGGGAAACAAACAGTGGTTGTCTTGTTGCTCTGCAGATGTGAGAACCATCACGAGAAGCTGAGTGTTTTCTGTTGGACCTGTAAGAAATGCATCTGTCACCAGTGTGCTCTGTGGGGAGGAATGGTAATGCTTCACTTACATAATAGTTGGCAAAGTTAGAAACATCCACAATAATGAGTTTTCCGTTATGTAAAAGTCAGACGGCGTCCAGTGAATTTTGCTGTTTCGGTTGCTTCCAGCACGGCGGCCACACCTTTAAGCCCCTGGTGGAGATTTATGAGCAACATGTGACCAAGGTGAAGGAGGAGGTTGCCAAGCTGCGCCGCCGCCTCATGGAGCTCATCAGTCTGGTGCAGGAAGTGGTGAGGACTGCTTTTTCTCTTTTGAACAACAAATGCTCAATAGTTTTGATATTTACTGTCCTCTCAGATCAAACGCCTTCTGTTTCAGGCACTCTTCACCTCTTCAGTAAATCCTTTTAACTGCAGATTCATATCATAGTGCATATTTGAACTCTTCTTGATATTCATGGGACTTGAGGGATGTTCTCCCCCTCAACTATGAAGCATTATTAATGGGTTGGCGAGTTATCTTGAGGCAAAGTCGGTTTTCAGTATTACAAAGGTGTCTCTTACCTGTCTAGATTACCAAGGTGACTTATGCTGCTTAAAGTAGAGTTTAGATTCTCTGCTGAAGAGATAGATTTTATATGTATTGCTGTATCTTACATGCCACTGAATGAAGCACTGTTATGATGAGCAAACTGTGTTACACTGTCTGCCACAGGAATTTATACACATTGATTTGTTGATGCAGAAAATGCATAAATGTTTTTATTTTCTGAGATTAATATAAAAAAAAATAGTATTTTTTTTAATGACCCACTTGTAGAGGAAAGCTTAAATCAAAGAGCCTGTGGAAATTGTTTTAACTCAGGACTGCTGAGGCCCACTTTAAAGTTTCAGGTTATTAACTTCCACTGGGTGCAGGATGAAATGTCCCGACAAAGCACTTTGCAGTGTTTCTAGGTCATTATTTGTGTGATTAAACTGCTACATTATTGTAGTTCGGTGGTGGGATTCAGGAGCACCTGAGGGTCATTCTGACCTTCTCAGTTTGAGCAGTGACATTAAAGCAAACAGCAGTGAACTCAGGGAGCTCTCATCATGATACTCCCGAAAGATGCACATAGATGAGTTGCATGAAGACTGCCTGTCTCTCTCGCTCTCTCTTCCTTATGAAGGCATGCATCGTCTACCTGCTTCTCCACACATATCATGTCACCTGACATGATGGACAGAGGGAGAGGAAAGGTGAAAGAAAGAATAATAAAATATAACAGAATAAATTATAATGCCCATAAATACTGAAATAAGTGCAAGTCAGCAACAAAGCAAAAACACTCAGTCTGTTTGCGTTGTAGCTTGTGTTCAGTTTCGGTGTCTGTGGAGTCTGCTTTTGCTCACTCACTCTCCTGTTTCAAAGGCTAAATGCTTTCTGTGATGTTGGTTTCTGTTGGTTTGTGTGTCTACTGAATGATGTATCCTGAGGGTTTTTAGGATGCTTCTATAGCCTCAGGATACCTTCAGGTTCATATAGGCTGTTAGTCTGTTAGACCAGAATCTTTGGACTGAATTAATCTGAATTTCATATCCCAGATTATCATAGTGATCAAATTTTAGCTCTAGGTATCTTGTGATTATACTGCCATTCAAAAATGAAATATCATCTTGATAAATCATATCAGTGGGATTATTATTTTTTTTTTACAGCAGCAAGATAAAGAATAAAAATATTACAGTCTACCACAAATAAATTTTCTAAGCTACACATCCAATGATAGATGTGGTCACTATATCACAATATCACAACAGCCCGAATCAACACACAGGGTTAGACTTCAAAATGATATCAAATCGCCAGCCTACATCAATTCCAACCCTAGACAGATTTATTTAAAAAAATCTTTTGGAGTTTAGTCAGTAAGGGTGTGCTGTATTGCTGACATCCAGCAGATGGCACTGTCGTTTTAATAAAAGCTTGTCAGTGAAGTTGAATTGCTGTGTGTATGTGTGTCTGTGTGTGTTTGCTGGGTCAGGAGAGGAACGTTGAGGCAGTCAGAGGTGCAAAAGATGAGAGGGTCCGAGAGATACGAAACGCTGTGGAAATGATGATCGCTCGTCTGGACAACCAGCTCAAGAATAAACTCATCACCCTCATGGGTAGGACTCACACTGTGCTCACACACTCACTGTCACAAGTAGATGTCCTGATAACTTTTTTTCTTTTATAGCTTTATATATACATTTCAGCCTTCAATTTAATTAATTAGACATAAGTTCAATGCATTGCTTTTATCTGAACAACAGCTGACCTTAAATCTTATTTTAAAAACATTTTTAACCACTTTCAAGCTCATTATTTCCATGTCTGAATACCTTGCCTACTTTTATGTAAAAATGATGATAGAAGTCTGGTAAGCTAAACTGAATTATTAGCTTTCAGGCTACAGGAGAGGGCACATTATTCTCATTTTCATCTGCACATTTTTGACTTCACCAGAGTAGCTTTGCATGATTAACTGTTCAAAAAAATATCTTGCAGCCCATTAGATGGTTCAAACTCTGTTTAAAACAAGGTCAAACAATTCTCTTCTGATTGGCTGAAAAGCAGGTGGGTGGGGCTTCGGTGCTCACGGACAGAACTGCATGTCTGAGATGACCAGATTTCGGCTAGCCACTCTCATTTACATCATACAGAGCCAGGAGTATTTAAAAAACAAACAAACAAAAAAAAAGGTTATGTCAGGTTATGTCATATTATGACATAGGTTATGTCATATTATGTCAGCCCTGCTCACAGGGTTGACATAATATATTTTCCCATTAAAAATGCAATTAAACATGAATTAAGGAGCATTGAGCAGTATTTTACAAAAAAAAAAATAAGAGATGAAACTGCTGAAAAACATATTTAGATTCACCTGAAGAGAATGGTGTGTTAGGGTCACCCTCAAGCTAACTGTGGTCATCAATTAATATTCAACAGTTAAATAAATTAATCCCATTTCTGTCACCACCTGGTTATGTGTTCCCAATAGCATAAGCATCATTTTAACAGGTTAAAGACACATGGAAGCATTCAGTTTTCTTGTTGTTGCAAGCCTGGCTCTAAAATGTGTCTAAAGGTTGAGACCTTCACCTAACAAAACATGCAGACTCCTGGCTGAAAGCAGTGAGAGGCGCCCTTTATAGCTGCGGGTAATATACATATGAAATATTTATCTGGACTGAGAGGATCCGTGCACTCGGCGCCCACATACACAACCTGCACTCCCACACACTCGCACTCAGCAGCTTCCATCAGCGCTGACATTCAGCACAAGAGTACTGAAAATAGAACTGCGTTCCTCCCCATCAGGCCAGAAGACGTCCTTGACCCAGGAGACGGAGCTGCTGGAGTCTTTGCTGCAGGAGGTGGAGCATCAGGTTGGTCGTCTGCAACAGATCAAAGCTTCCATTCATTTTCTTCTACTTGTGCTATATTAAAGCTTAGAAACCCCCCATACAATACAGCAGCACATGCTGTCTCATTGATTCAACACTATGCCAGTCTTTAAGGTCATACGGTATATTTTAAATCCTCTCTTATAGCAAGTGTCTGATCCAATATTTTAAGTTTCAGCTGTGCTGTTAACTGTTTCTAAAAAGGAAACGACTGTAATTTGAGGTGTATCCAAACCATACAGCTGCAAGCTATAAAACCAAAAGTATTATGTAATGGCTGCAGAGTTTGTGAGATTTCACTGTAAGCACTTTATTTTACACTGTGGGAACTTGTTTTATTCATTATTGAGTAGCAGAGCATGTTGTACGACAAATCGGGCGAGCAGGCATGTTGTATTTGCACGATTGTTTCTTACAATGTGATGAATCATGAGCTTTTCTGCACTAAGAGTAGCACCCAGAAAATACTTCAGCACATTAAATACAGAAATACCAGAAGTATTGAGGGATAGGTTATTTTGTACAATAACTTTAGATGCCTCCATAAAATATTCTAAAAGAGGACATTCACACTATGAGCTACAGGTTCTTAAAGTCATACTAAATTTATTAAAGTTTTTGTACAAAAGAATCAGATTCTGAGGGGGTCAGGTGGGAGAGCCTGTTTTTTGTTGTTGTTGTTGTTTTTGTTTTTTTGTTTTAAGGAATTACCTTTTATATTCTAACTTTGAAACTAATTATTACTAATAGTTTTAAAATATATTAGAAATGATGTTGTTTCAAAGCAATAAACTAACTCTGCTTCTTTTGATACTGAAGTAAGTAAAAAATTTAGTTGAATTTCAGTTAACAGTTTCTTTATTGAGCAAAAATCAACACATCATTGATTGTTTAGCTGCTTGCTGACAGTAACGAGATAATTTTCCTGTATCGTGTGTGTGCTGAACAGCTTCACTCCTGCAGTAAGAGCGAACTGATCTCAAAGAGCCCAGAGATCCTCCTCATGTTCCAGCAGGTCCACCGGAAACCCATGCAGTCCTTCGTCACCACGCCTGTCCCTCCAGACTTCACCAGGTAATATCCACAGCTGCAACACCGGACATGCTTCATGGTCCAGGAAAGATGTAATGAAGTGCCGTAGCTACTGGGGATAACAAAAATTATCATCAATAATACATGTTATGTGGCAGGAGATTCCCATTTGTTGTTGTTGTTTTTTTGTTTTTTTTTAAAAATCAATCGATTAAATTTTATGGCTCATAATACTAAAGAGAATGACCTAACAGTGACTGTAAACCACGGCTTTAATTACTGTGCTTTTATGTGCAGTCATCTTTCCACTTTGTGCTTTCAGTGAGCTGGTTCCTGCCTATGACTCCAGCACTTTTGTTCTAGTCAACTTCAGGTAAATCATCTCTGAGGCTGCATTTGGTCATAGAGAAGACAAACAAGGAGCTCTCACTCTGACATACTGTCAGCTTCTTCCTACCTTCAAACACCATCCTTAAGTTTTGTTGAGGATTTTATAAACTATGGAAAGATGTAAGGTGCTGTTTGTGTTTTTTATTTATTTAACCTTTATGTAACTAAGATATTCCTTGAGATTAAAATCTCTTTCAAAGGAGACCTGGCACACTATTACAATGTTACAAGTTGAACTCAAATATAAATGCAAAATAAAACAAGTCGGAGTAAAAATAATAACCAGTTAAAACCTTCAAATGGGAAATTTATCAAAACATCCTGATGGGGTTCCAGCTCGTTTGATGTGTGTGTGTGTGTGTGTGTGTGTGTGTGTGTGTGTTTGTAGCACTCTGAGGCAGCGGGCTGACCCAGTCTACAGCCCTCCCCTGCAGATCTCTGGCCTCTGCTGGAGACTCAAAGTCTACCCAGTGAGTTTAAAATGGCTGATGTGTTCCTTTTAAAACCTGGCTGCAATTCTAGCTGACATCGATTGGTTATTGTAACTGTAGAAATTTAGACACAGAAATCACGTTGTCTTTGCTAAAGCAGCACGTGTCTCTGTGTTTCCACAGGACGGTAACGGTGTGGTTCGTGGAAACTATCTGTCTGTGTTCCTTGAACTGTCTGCAGGACTTCCTGAAACGTCAAAGTATGTATTATTTTTGTTGTACTTTGACTGATCTTTCAATAAATTCCTCCTCTGCTCTGTTCTTCTTCTTCTTCTTCTTCTTCTTCTTCTTCTTCTTCTTCTTCTTCTTCTTCTTCTTCTTCTTCTTCTTCTTCTTCT